>CAKAOH010006654.1:0-109483 GCA_916701665.1 Sebastiscus tertius
TTAGTACTTTGTTCAGTAATGACAGTAAACATTTGAATAAAGCCAGTTAAGAAAGGCAGAAACAAAGCTGCTTTCTTTTCATGTTTTTTTAATCGGCTTGCATGTTGCTTATTACCTCCTCCTCCTCCTCCACTTGAAAATCCTTGAACACGCTAAACTGCACAGGCCAAAACAATTTGGCAGCATATTGAAGGCTCCACATGCAGTGCAGAGTGCAGGCAGTAGAATTGCCTTTTGTTGCTGTCTATTCACATTTATTATTCAATGTAGCTCCTTGTCTTCAAACTTTTGTTGTTGTGATGGAGAGAGAAAAGCACAAAACAAGTGTTGGGAGAGGGATCGGCCACAGCTATAAAATAATCAACACTAACAACACATGCGAAAGCAAAGAGTTGTAAATGTTCCATTTATTTGCTATAGGTCTTTTAAAATAAATCATCTAAATTATGAATATAACATGTATTATCATTGTGTAGGTCTGTATTCATTATTTCCCCTAATAATTCTTGAAATTTATGTGATTTAATTTAGAAAATACTTCAAAATCTGATCAAAACATCCAGAACCAGGTGAAAATCAAACACACAGGGACATTTTAACAATTTATTCATTTCCATTTTCTCCCCATTTGCATTTGTACAGTCTGTGCTGTGCCTGCCGCAAGAGGTTTCAAACTGTTCCAAACAGCATCTTCTTGCAGCAGGTGATCATTAAAGCTGGAAATCAGTCCAAACTGATTTGTTCCTCTTTAAATGAATAAATAATGAAAAAATCTGTGAAAATCTGAAAACAAAAACATTTTTCTGCCTTTACTCTAAGCTCTTTCATCAGGAGCTTTAAGTCGTACTGACACAGAGAGACAGACATAGTCATGTGTCCATAGAGACATACAGAAACTCACACACACACACACACCTTATTACTCAAATGGATGGATTCTGACAGGCATATCTTTGTCCTCTCAACTCTCTAGAAAGCTGCTAATCTGTTCAAACTATCAGCTTGCAGTAGCTGTTAATTAGCTGCCTGTCCAGCATTCGCTGATTATCTCGGCATCCTGCCAGTGGGGTTGGTCCTCAATTGTCATCTGCTCTGGAACAGGTGTGTCTGTGGTTGTGTGTGTGTTTGTGTGTGTGTGAATGTCAGAGTGGGTGACATGACATTTTACAGCTTTGTGAGGACTAAGTGGAAAATAAGAAAAAAACATTATGTAAAGTGTTTGACATGACTTTTTATAGCTTTGTGAGGACCGAGTGGGAAATAGGAGAAAAAAAAAGTAATTATAGCGTGTAGATAGATAGAGAGATAGATGAATGAATGAATGAATGAAAGATTGTATTTCGAACATAAAATAAATAAAAACAGATATAAAATAATAACAAACAAAACAAGAGTAATAGTGTCCGAAAAGGAGTAGGTAGAAGTAAAACTTATATTCCCCTACCCCTTTCTCACTTCTCCTCTCATAACTCATATGTCATAGAATGATAGATTAATAATATAATATATAAACTATCCCAGATTTATTTACATCCCATAGATAGATAGATAGATATATAGATAGACATTAACATTACAGAAATATATCCATATTATATACAATAGAAAGAACATTGGGATTCTCTATAAATATACTTGACTACAACACCATCAGTATCAACAATATAAACATAGAATAACATACTATATACATTAGCAAAGTGTGCAATTCATACTATATACTTTAGCAATGTGTGCAAGTTACAATATTTTGTTTTTAAATAAAATAAATACTAATTGAGGTAGTAAATGTGCAAATATAGATGTGCACAATTCAACATTTGCAAGATTATTGCAGGAACAGGTGAGGATCAAGAATGATTTCCGGGCCTCATTAGGAGTGCTGGTTATTATAAGCCAGTCGTCTCTCTAATGATTCGAGGAATCTGTCTCTCTCATTCTAGTCGACTTGTCAATGTTCATTTACATCTCTGTCATTGCTTGCTTTTACTGCTCATTCTAATTGGTCAATTTCAATCCGTGCTCTTTGCCTGTCTTTTTAGTCCACCTGTCTGTCGATTTTAACAACATCCCTTGCTAATATACCTCCCTTTTCTCTTTCCTTTTCTCACACTCTGTGGTCTATCATTTATTGATCATTACCTGTCTGTTGCAAAGACAGCCGCTTCTAAAACACCCTTTTGGAGTCTATGTCAATACTTTAAGTGTCTGGTCTACATCTTACACACCTACACAGATCCAGATGTATTAAGCACATCATCACAGGGTTTATTATACTGTATATAGTACATTATAATCACAATGTCACACTGAAAATATTTATTTTGGCTGGCCAGTTTTAGGATGTGATATATTATATGCTTATCACAGCATGCTAACAGCCCTGGTGCATATCTCAGCCTGCACATAAAAGGCCAAGCACGCCTCTTTACAAATATGTTGATGCATTTAAGAGTATATCATGCAATAAAGAAAATATCAAAAGCACAATTGGATCTTTGTTTTTTGTTAGTGTCACAGAATGTGACTCCTGTCGGTTCAGAGATCTTAGCTTGAATGGGAGACATGCCGGCAAAACTCCAAAATGTACAGTATGTGAGTGATATCAAGTAGTCTTTCTTTCCCGTCAAGGCTCATTGCTTTTAAATTTAAATACCGCACACCAGCTACACCATCTAAGATGCAGTTGCTTCCACACCAGTAGGGGGTTACCTCATTTGCCACCCGAGTTGTCAAAACTAGCTGGTGCATTTTTTTTTTTTTCTAAATCATCAAATATTTATTTTTCTTTAATATATATAGCTTGAATTAATTTGTTCCAAACCCTGCAAGTCTCCACATCACAGCATAAATTGTATGAGGCCATCTCTTATTTCAAGTGGTGCACAAGATACTTGATGTACTTTTATTTTTTGTATTACATACATATTAACAAAATTAAAAGTTACTGAAAAGCAACCATCAAACTAAATGTACCAATTATTGGGAGACAACAGGTAGCGTGGGGTAATTATTGCCACTGGGTTGGAGTAGAACACAATTGACAGTGAATGTGGGAAACCGGTGAGGGATTATGTCTTTGTCGTTGCCCGGGAAGCCTACATGGAATGGCTTTGGATCAGTGTATGATTTGTTTATTTTATTAAAATATGTAAATTACCTTGTACCGGTTTCAACTCAAAAGCTTGAGTGAAGATACTGGCATCATATGAAACTAGAAAAATCTAAGGAATTCATTGGTATCAACCATGTCATACTAGCATGTCGTGGAGGAGGCTAAATAATGCTCCAAACTTACACTACATTTTGCCGAGGAAAAACTGGTATGGCCAGTTTTTGGTCCCCTCTGACATCAAGATATGTGAATGAAAACAGGTTCTATGGGTACCTACGAGTCTCCTCTTTACATACATGCCCACTTTATGCTAATCCCATGCAGTTTTGGGCAAGTCATAGTCAAGTCAGCAGCATGATTTGAGCATGTTTTATCCTAAATGCAGTACCTGTGAGGGTTTCTGGACAATATTTGTCAATGTTTTGTGTTGTTAATCGTTAAATGTATGTAATAAAATGTATACATACATTTGCATAAAGCATGCATATTTGCCCACTCCCATGTTGATAACTTGTGATTAACTATGGACAATCATGCAATTAATCGTGATTAAATATCTTAATCGATTGACAATCCCTAATGAATTATTTCTGAAAGAGGGTCAAAGTCAAAGCTTTTGTTTTTGTGCATTGTCTTTTGTGACTTCCCAGACTGTGATGAAGATCTCATTCCAAAACTGATGAGCACTGACTATCCTTTTCACAAAGGCCAGACGTCAAATGATGAAAACTCATGGCCAACATGCATCAGGCTCTGGCCACATAGTAATGTGTGAAAGGGGGGGATTTGGGGAGGAGTGCAGCATTGATGCTTTGAATATAACATAGATGTATGTAACAATAATGTGACATTATTCTCTTTACAAATAAGATTGTATGCTTGTGTGAGTGAACATGTCTATTGTAATGTCATCCAAACTGTAAAATGTGGATCATAAAGTAGGCGTTATGAGTCAGCAGGCCGTTAAAACGCCACTCTCATTATACATCAGTGCATAATAGATTTGCGTAACGACACACCATGGGTGCTTTGGCACTGTCAGGAAGCTTTGCAAATATCTATCTGTGAGAGTCAGCTATAGGCTTGTGCATTTATGCACATTTTCACAATGACCAAGACGTGCATTTTAAGCATGGAATAATGCATCCACAGATTTTATTTTATTTTATTACGAATCTGGGGCAAGGACTACAGATAGCTTGGTGTAAATCTGCACATTTATGCATCTAGCCTCAGGTGTCTGGGTGACAGCCGTTATCCTCCGATGTTAGTTATCTGTTCCGGATGTCAGTCGCTGATCTTGCTTACATTACCTGATGTGTCTCCTTCCTGTCACATCAATGGGTGCCCTGCTTCAAACCTCCATCACCCCACAGTGACACGGCTGTATTAAGCTCTTTTTAAACTGAAGAAAAGCAATATGTTTTGCACTAAGCAATGTCATGTTTGTATTGCTCAAAACGGCAGTGAGGCATGAGTGGTTGAAAATGTTGATGTTCAAAATCTAGAAACACAGCATACTGATGTTTAACAACTTTGTCACTCTATGATTGCTTTTTGGAAACATAAGCAAGGGACAAGAGCTAAAACATCAAAATAGTTGTAGCTTTCTTCCAGATGGGACATTTGCTCACTGCCCTTTAGAACAATATATTTTCATCAGAAGACTTAGAGCACTTTATTGTAAATTAATTTAATTTATTAGACAGGAATAATTTTACTTAAATCCTTGCCTTTTGGGACTGTTTTACTATTTGTAGGTGTTCGGGATCTACAGTATAAAACCTGTATGGACAATGCTGGTGGAGTTGGTGGTACATCTGTTTATCTGCAATACTGCATTGTGAATTAAGTTTTGAGGGAAACATAGTTTGTCGTGGAGTATGTATGTTTTTGACTTATCACAAATACGTTTGTAATGAAACATTGGACTTCGGCATGAGACCGGTTGCGTTATTGTTGTGTTTTCTTTCTATTTCGTAGTCATTTTAAGCCAAACCCTGATGTTCTTTTTTACTAAACCTGAAAAAGGATTTTTTTTGTTTGCTTTTTTGTTTTGTTTTAATTTCGTAGTCATTTTATGCCAAAACATGAAGTTTTTTTTACCAAACCTAAGCAAGCAGGTTTGTTGCCTAAACCTAACACAGCAGTTTTTGTTGTGTTGTGCTTAAATTTCATAGTCATTTTAAGCAGAACCATGATGTTTTTTTTAAGTAGTATTGTTGCGTTGTTTTTTTCTTTTTCTTTTTTGTTTCAATTTACAACGTTAACCACGTGTTTAAAACTGTTTCAAACTGCGACTATAATCTGGGACAGTTCCGATTTCCCTCGAAACATAATTGAGAATGCAGTTTAGTTGTGTACTTAATTTGTATACACGGCTGATCTGTGAGGATGTCCATACTGCATTAGCCCCAGTGAGGCACCAGATGTTGTTTAGATTGGACATAGGTGAATATATCACCTATGGCTGCAATGAAGGAACACAAAACTGTGTGCTTCTGCTTCTCCCTCATTTTCTAACCCTACAGTTTGTTTTGTCATCGAAATCAAAGTTAAATCTCTTAAATGAGCCTGTTAACCTACAACTATATGCGCAAAAGTGTAAGTGTAAATCACAATAACCACCATCAACTGTAGTTATATTTAACTTAACTTGTCAGGTGAATTCTCATTGTGCAGCAACTGACTTGGGATGACAGTGTTTCATTAAACAGTGGAAGCAAGCCAAGCTCCAATCCTTCAGCTTTTGTCAGTTATAATCATTATTGCAATTCAGTTATGTCGAAGTCATTTTCAGTAAATGCGCAGCATTACATTCTTGCTAATATGTCGCCATTATGTAGAATTTAAATCACTCTAATGCCTCTCGCTGGGTCAATCTGTCAAGCCCAAGAGAGCCCTAGAGCTCAGGAGGTGTTTATTAACAACACCTACCTAGCTATGAGAGCGAGAGAGGGTAAACAATAGACACAAAGTAAGGCGAGAAACACAGCACATGGAGGTAGCAATAATTGAGCTGTGAAACAAGAAAATAATTACAGAGGGGAAGACAATGAAGGAGTAAAAGAATGAAATGAGTCTCTAGTTTATCATCCACTGTGATGGGGAATTTAACATTATCCAAAACGGGATTGGGAGTTGTAAGAATTACAGTCTGACATGCTGTGTTTAACTGGTTGCAGTGGGATCATTAAAGCCTCCATTCTTCTTACATTTGTAAAGAATTTTAGAGAAAACGGAAAAACAAATTCACACCTTACATTAGAGGGTAGTAGTAATGCATTCATTTGTTGTTCCTGATCACTGCCTGACAGTAAATCAAACCCATTATCCCCAGGAATCATGTTCATGTTAATTTACGTCCATGGCTTAATAACTAAGCATCGATATTATAACCCTAGTTCCATAAGCACAGGCTCTGCCCTCTACTGGACTCTATGAGTAATACTCTCCTCCAATCACAAGCACACATTCTCCTGTGGGTATTATCCATAGAGTCCAGTAGAGGGCGGAGCCTGTGTGAGTTAGAACGTAACAACCGTAGTCATTTTAAGATGTTTATTTACTAAACCTAACCAAGTAGATTTGTTGTGTTTTCTGTTTTTTTGTTTCAATTTACAACGTTAAATATGTGTTTAAAACTGCAACCTTAATCCGGGAGAAACTACGTTTCCCTCAAAACTAGGGCTGTCAATGTTAACGAGATAATAACGCGTTAACGCAAATTTGTTTTAACGCCACTCATTTCTTTAACGCATTAAGGCAACTTTTACATACATACATTTGCATAAAGCAAGCATATTTGTCAACTACCATCCTGATAAGAGTATTAAATACTTACAAATCTCCTTTCAAGGTACATTTTGAACAGATAAGAAATTTGTGATTTATTTGCGATTGATCGCGATTAACTATAGATAGCTATGCGATTAATCGCAATTCAATATTTTAATCGATTGACATCCCTACTCAAAACATAATTGAGGAAGCAGTTTTGTTGTATAACAATGCAATTTTGCAGGAGATAGTGTTCATTTGTTGAGGTATTGCAATTGGTATTGGGACAAAACAAGTTGGAAAGGTGCATCTAGCTATCATTGAATATAATGCAGGGCTTTTGCAAATCATCCAATATCAACATTCCTTTCTTTTGAGAAGTATTCTAAAACCATAACAATCTACAGGCCACCATGTCACCCGCCTGTATGACAGGGAACCTCAAAGTGCCAAGTGCTGTACCCCTTCACAGCACAAATTGCATGGCAATAAAACAAAAAAAAAAAACTGGAAATGGCTGGCCAGAAACGAAATGGCAAGGCACAGCCCACTGCCTCTATTTCCACAAAGTCTGCGACACCAACTGTATAATGCACAAACCCTTTAACAGAGTAATATACCAGACCAAAGGCAATCTAATCGTCTGCAGAGAATCAGCCATTCAGAGAGGCAACTGGCAAACTGTCTTAAAAGGTAGTTAAGTGGCAAAGCTGCCTTCACACTAAATTTAGTTCCCATGCATGTATATTAACCTCCTCTTGTAACACAAGGGCTATGGATATACAATAGGTGCTCTTATGCTGCACACAGCCTCTTTAAACATCTGTCATAAAGAATTGTGACCCAGCAAGTCACAGTCCCCACATGCACTGTTAGTTGGTGGAGAAAATCTCTTCACTTGCACACAATCATAGCTTCGGAATGAGGACACTGGCTTTCTTTTTTAGAAACAGAAAAAGTATGAGCAAAAGAGTATGTAGCTAAGCATTTCCAGAGCCAAGACAAAACGCAGTGCCCTTTTGCTCACAAAAGCAAGGTTATAATGTCATCACATGTGACAAATGGCCATCATTTTAGAAAGAGAAAAAAAAAAAACAGTTATAAAATATTGGTGAAAGTTCAAACTGAAAATGTCATTTTCATTTCTGGCGGTTATAAAAGACCTCTGACAGAGACTTCATTGTTGTGTATAGAGGAAAGATTTGACTTAAACTCGGCTGTGACCGCTATGAGTAAAATTGGAAAAATGGCTTTATAATAATCAGATTCAAAACAGACCATTTGGAAAAGCGCTTAGGCTATATCTTATAAAAATCAGTGGCAGTTGGAGTGAGAGAGCAGTTAGAGTTTCCACATTGGTGGAGCCAGAAAATGAGCTGGCATCCCAAAGATGGAAAGTCATTTTCTGAACAACAGAGTATATTTTTGCATTTTTTAGCTTTCATTTGAATGTTGACAGAGGGAGAAGTCTGGGAGATCAAATGTGTTCAAATAAAACTGTGCTGAGAACATTAAGTATTTCAAATAAAGTTATCAGCTATTCATACATAATAAAGTGATATAATTACTTTTTTTTTTTACATGAGGTAATTTCTTGGGATTTACCCTTTTTGCCCACTTCATTACAACTAACCCTGTAAAGCCCCCCTTTGCCATGGATTCAAGGAAATTCCATCAGCATCATGAAGTTCGCACTGATTTTTCATCTACGCCTCCACTCCTGTTCCACTTGATCCCAAATGTGCTCTGCTAGGTCGAGATCTGGAGACTGTACGGACCATTGGAGTAAATTAAAGTCAGCGCCATGTCCCTGGAACAATTTTGAGAGGATGAATGTTTTGTGACAAAGTGCCTTATCCTGCCAGAGGAATCCATTTGTAAAAGCCTAGACCGGCCATGTAGGAACGCAGCTGGGGCCCGTTTCATCAAATTTGCAGCATGCAATTTCATATTTCCAATATAATTTTCTCTCACTGATTTTGACACGTCCCACACATCAACTGAACCTCACAATGCACGTTTGGGGAGATTACGAGAGGCAGTCACCCAGCAACTCTTTCATTTCCATTTGCTCTGCTTCTTCTTGTTATGATTTGATAGATCCCGGTGTAAAATCAATGTAATTGATAGAATGTTGTAAACTGATAACTGCCACAGTGAATGGGCATGGCTTTTTTTTTTTTTAGGTTGTTTATTGCTGTAGGCTATTAAAGTCAACAAGCCAGAGGGATAAATCTACCACTTGGAGGTTTTGTCCACATTTCACATAACGGTTGTGCAAGGTGTATTGGACAAATTTTTTTCAGACCTACAAAACAAGTCGATAAGAAAAAGACAAGAAATTGGAACTGAATGGGGATGTATTTTGATAGAGTGATAGCGCTCCAGTTCAGAAATGATCTACAAAACGCTCCGGCCATTCCATCTCCTGTAACTTAAAATGTCAGATTTTAGGCTAGACAATTTTAATTTGTGATACACATTTTACAATTCTGCATGCTGCTGGAAAAAATTAAATTCATACTGTCAGAAAACGGTTAATGTGTGAAGGCCGAGCATGAACTGAAGAATGTTTAATGACAGTTAACTGCAGTCCTCGGTTCATCTTGCTGACATCGTAGGGGCTGGGTATCGTTTAAGAAATTACGATACCAGTACCTTTAAAGTGATACAGATACCAATAGAGTGCTTCATTCGATACCCATCCTGGTAATTCTGGCTATATGAGTTGTCGCTGCTGTGGTATAGTGAGCCAATCATACCTCGCAATAAATCGAAGAACGTTCGTGGTGTTTGGCTGAGAGCAAAACAGTCATCTTTTTCTAGATCTGGGCGCAAACAGGATCGATTGCAGGTGTCGTTTGACTGGAGACGTTTTCATACTACTTGGTATTGGCTTGTTTCGTTGATACTTTAAAAAGTATCGGATACCGATACCCAACCTTATGACATTTTAATGGAAAATAAATTATATTTATTGTTTCGTTTGTTTGTCCAAAAGGAACATTCTTACAGAATCCCCAAATGTCCTCACCAACACTTACCTGCCGCGTTGTATTTCTCCTCCACTCTATAGATGTATTCTGATCACTTCATTGATGAAACATGAATCGTGGCCTAGTTTATGCTTTGGCATTGCCTGTTCACCTCATGAAGCTCTTACATCCACCAATCAGCCATAACATTAGGACAGCATGGGCACCATGACTGGTCTGCAGCTACGCAGCCCCATACGCAACAAACTGCGATGAACTGTGTGTTCTGACACCTTTCTATCGGAACCAGCATTAACTTTTTCAGCAATTTGAGCTACAGTTGCTCTTCTATTGGATCAGACAACACGGGACAGCCTTCACTCCCCATGTGCATCAATGAGCCTTGGGTCTGACCCTGTTGCCGATTCGCCGGTTTTCCTTCCTTGGACCACTTTTGGTTGGTCCTGACCACAGCAGACCAGGAACATCCCATAAGAGCTGCAGTTTTGGAGATGCTCTGATCAAGTCGTCTAGCCATCACAATTTGGCCCTTGCCAAAGTTGCTCACATCCTTACGCTTACCCATTTTTTTTGCTTCCAACACAAAGTTCAAAGTTCAAATTGTTCACTTGCTGTCTAATATATCCCACCCACTGCCAGGTGGCATTGTAACGAGATAATCCATGTTATTCACTTCACCTGTCAGTGGTCTTAATGTTATGGCGGTTATGATTGGTGTAATTGTTTTTTGTATATTGATCTTTTTAACTTTGGGTTTGAGGCAAAACTTATAGTGAGTACTTTTGAAGCGTACCCCAGCTCATAAGTACTATAGTATATAGAGTTTGAGATTGTCTATAGTTTCCAAGTTGTTCTGGATAAAAGTTAACTCTTTTTCCCATTTGGAGCTTCCAATGTATGAAGATGCCAAGCAAAGCCTTAATGTACCATTCTGCTAAAAGAGATCTGTCATCTTCTGTTCCTGCAATGTCTGAAAATTCATATTTCCTTTCAGTCTATGTTGGAGTTCCAAGTGTCTCAAGATGTTTATATTACTCTTGGTACATTTAGTTGGATGGCAGGCTGTAGTTTTTTGTCAAATCATTTGTGTGTATGTGTGTTTCCAGCTGAGTAATAAAAGGCAAGAGAGGCGCTATTACTGTCACACACAGAGATGCCTTTTCTGCTCCACTTAACATGCGGATCTTAGGCTGCACAAATTGACAATGGAGGTTACAGCACACACAGTGTACATCTCCCCTCATGCGCTCTCTCTCTCTCTCTCTCATTAGTAATCATACTCACTCTCGAGCATACATACACGCACACATACACGTTTGTGTACACAAATATGCAAAGTACTCACACTTGATATTGCGCGCATGCACGTGCATAGACATAGACACAGTGCAAACACACACCCGTAGCACACGCTGCGTCGTATGAATTTTGGAATGGAGGCACGGCTGGATGGCAGCCAGCATATCGCTGTGGAAACCCAGCGAGCGATGGCAATGCATTTACATATGTATTATTTCATTTCAGCTTTTAGAATTGCCGCTTCCCACAAACCTGCACAAACACACACACACACACACACACAGACAATGGTAGTCAGCTTTAAGTTAAAAAAAAAAAGCATGCACATCCAAATCATCAAGTGCAGGCCTAAAAAATAATAATAAAAAGAGTATTTCATTGAGTTTCAGGGACAGGATTTGATGCAAAAGGGGAAAAAATGCAAATGACAAACAGAAAGTAGGCCAAATATTGGCTCAGTTTGAACCATAGCATAGGGGATTTTGTTGGTGGCCAGATAGGCATCACAGTTAAGGGCAACAGTAATGGGAAGAGTTGGATTTAGCTTTTTGCCTCATACAGACTTTCATATTCTCATAAAGATTTAACATCAAAGGGGTTATGCAGCAAAATATGCACGGTACTTTGGAGTGATGGCTTTTAAATGCCTCGAGGACACACTGAAACAATGGTAGGGGCAGAAAATGACCAAATTAATTGTTAATTGTTATGATACTTCAGCTCGTTCTCATTCCCAGGGCGTTAAATACTGAGGCTTTGTCAAGGCCGACGGCATTCGGTGCCGCCACTCACAGCACGCTTTAGTTTGATATGCACCAGGCGTTCCATTAAAGCAGCAGTGGGTGGAAATGCAGCAAATATGATTAAAAAAAGTTATTTTTATAAAACGGTCACTATATCCTGACAGTAGAGCATGAGGCAAGTAATCTAAAAATAAATGCATGTGTCTCTGTGTCCTCCGAGCTGGAGTTGGCCATCTATGAGGCAGCTGTCAATTACTCGCAAACTCCGATCAGTCAAACTAGGCAGCGCTGATCAAATATGAATCAATATTCTGTTACTGTAATGTCCATTTCTCACCTCAAATGTTTTCAGAAACATCTTGTAGTGTACTGTTTAGCTGTAAAATTAGAAAGTTTGGGACCCAGCAGCCATGTTGAGATCAGTTGAGGAAATACCAAGCACCGCCCATCAGCCGGAGCACAGCCAATAGGAATGCTCTCTCTCTGAAATGCCCTGTGATTGGCCAAAGTCTCCCGTCACGGGCTAGATTTTTTTAAAGACTATAAAACAGAGCCATGAGGAGGTGCCGAAAATAGTGTGACGCCAAAGGACAGTATGTGACGAGTTGGGATGAGAATGTGTTGGATATTTTCAAAGCTTGAACATACTCTGTTCAAGGTGTAATGCAATCTAGTAGAGCTCATAGTAAAAGGCAGTGATTTTTGCATCAGTTAGGTGGTAATACTGTGTAACAGCATGGTATCACTGCTGCGTCTAACGTGCAAAAGTGGCTCCAACATGAGGTTGGGACCCAGGGGTTGAAGGATGAAGAACAGAATAAAAAAGCAAGAAAAATATATTGTCTACAACAAATGTTGTTGTAGAAACATCTGTTATCTTTTCCTGGTGGATTACTGAATAATTATCACCACAGGCCTCTTAAATGTTTTCATATAAATCAAATGGAAGAATTACTCCTCTGCTGGTCGCATTATGCAGTCTGTGATGAGAGCAGCAAATAGATGTTGCTTTTACTTTAAGTCACAGGCAAAAAAAAAGGTTGCAAACTGCCCTACTGTAGGTTATTCCCTGCTGTAAATGCTTCACTTATATTTGCGAAAGAAAGATGGATTGGTTACAACTTTTTTTTGTTCTTTTCCATGTAAAATAAGCAGTGATTTTACATAAATAATTTATCTTCGGCGGTTTCATGTCATGATGAAGCAACAGTCCAGTGGTCGTACAGCAAAAGTGCTTCAATTGCAGCTTCAATTAGGGCTGAAATTGGAAGCAGTTGTGCATAATCAGGTATTTCCTCTTAGGCTTTTAGCTGATTAGGCCTCATGAAACACTGTCTGATTTCCGCTTTTAGAACCCCCATTTGTTATAATGTTTAACTGACACTCTCTTAGCTTTGACAGAAGATCTATCACAGTTTTCTACCTGGGAAGAGCTGCAGGTGTGGGGACGCGTTTCCCTTTTTTTTTTCCCTCCCTATCTCTCCTCTCTCTCCTCGCTCTCTCCTGAGCTTGGCAGGAGATCGATTTCCTTCCTGAGGCGAAGTGTTCAGATGACTGATGCTAAGAATGGCAGAGAGCGCAGCGCTCCCATCAGTTCTAGCACCAAAGCACTGTTGACAGGAGCCTAAGAACTGCAGCCTCAGAAGTGATGAGGCAGCAGGAAAGAGGACAGGCGAGGAGTGCGCCGTCAGGAGGAGGCAAGGTAGAGCGGGAAAAGAGATGGAAAAACAAAAACAGCATGCATTTAACACTGGGGCTGTTCAAAGACAGCCTTCTCATTTGATCTACATTTTTACTTTACTTTGCATGCACTTTTTAATCTGTTTTATATATTTAAATTGTTGTTATTTATCTACTAAATGTTATATAAATCATTTATTGATCTTCTTGCATGTGTATTTTAGGGTTTTATTGCTTGAGTTGTGTGTTTTCCTTGTTTTCCTGTTTGCACGAGGATCAGTAAAATGACTTAAGTAAATTACTTGCAGATGGACTCCACCCCCCACCAGCAGGATAGGTTGGTTCCTGAGCTACCTGTGTTTAAGGCCTTGTCTACACATATTCAGTTTTCTGTCCACGGACCTGCGTTTTACAAAATATCTCCGTCCACACTCAAACGCAAAAACGACTCCAAACGCTTTGCTTGCCGTAATCTGTACATGTCACTACAAGTGAGATCACAAGTTAAGGGTCAAGGAGATTTGTTACCACCCTTTTCACTCCCCTTTCTTGGGCTTCATCACAGTCAGCTCGATAACAGTTATTGTTGGTGGGGGGCTTTACATTTTCAAATGTTAAGTAGTAGTAGTAGTCCGAGCAGTGCTTACAAAATGTAAAAAAGCAGGTATTGTTTCTGGCACATGGTCATTTCACAAAACAACATGCGTGAAATGAAGAGAGGGCGTCACCGTTTCCCAAGCGCTCCGTTTTACATGTCCACACCGATACAAAGTAACCAGAGTTAAAAAAAAATTGGCACCTTAGAAGTCGTTTTCAAAAATATCCATTTTTGTGACCCAAAACTCTGTTTGCCTTAGGACGACAGGCCAAAAGGAAAATATCTGTTTTTAAAAATATCTGGACAGCAAGCAGACACATGCCCTGACCACGCTGAGGCAGACCACTGGAGTCGGCCGCGAGACAATGGATGGTGACGCGCACCAAGAGGTGGGAGGAACCCACAATGCCAGTGACAGGCAGGCGGCTAATGGAGTTCAACCTGAATGAGAATTAAGTTAAGGACAGTCGGATGGCGACCTGCGTGTGTGCATTGTGCTCCATTCAGTACAGGGTCTGGGACACAAAGGAGGAGACAGCTGTCTCCATCTCCTGGTTCATATGCACCGTCTGCCCATTGGACTCTGGGTGGTACCCAGAGGAGAGGCTGATGGTGGCACCCTAGGAGACTACAAAGCTCTTTCGAGAAAAGAGAGGTGAATTGAGGCCATATGTCTCTGGGGAGACCATGAAGGGCGAGAAACATGTCGGAGCAACAGTTTCGCTGTGTACTGTAAAGGCTCAGTAAAATCAGGTTTTTAGCCCAGGTGATAAAATAAAAAGTTTACTCTGGGTCAAAAACAGGCAAAAGTCATAACCAGGCAGGCAGGGGAGATGAGGCAAACTTATCCAATAGGGGATTAGGTTGGCGAGCAGGTTTTCCAAAGGCAGGCTGGGGGTTATAACAGGCAGAAGAGAGAGAGAAAATGGCTGAAACACTAAGGCAGAAGCACAATCTGGCAGGGAATTAAAGGAAGTGGGCCGATATAAACTACTGGGCTGATGGGGAATGGGAACAGGTGGGCAGAGGAGGTCAGGTGATGGGGAATGGCTGGGACAGAGGGGTTACTGCAGGTCAGAGGGGGGTGGCAGGATCTGAAATGACAAGAGAGTTGGCAGGGGGGGAAAAAGAGACTAGGAATTGGCTGATAACGTGACACTTCATTAATTAAAAAGAAAAACAAGAAAGGATAGACATCAGAAACATGACTTTGAAAGGCATACTCTAGATGAAAAAGCAATCATTACATAATACAGACTGAGTCAGGAGCTCAATTTAGTTGGAGGAAGAGTCATAATCACTACGCATTCTGCATGTGGCAGGAATAACTTGATATACAGTTTTGGAGGCTCATAATTGTCTGCAACATCAGGATAATTCCAGGAAATGATTCCTTACAAGATGTTGCTATTATGTCTATATGTTCAAGGTTTCTTAGGGGTTCAGCAGAAGTGCTGATTTCCAATATATGCCTTGCGGGCTGACACAACTTCCTTTTTTTAACCTCACTTTCTGGCGATTTTCTGCTACATTTTACGGCTTCAGCGTCCAGACTTATTTTAATCAGTCGAAACCCACCAAGCCAAAACTATTTATATTCATGAACGTAGTTCCTATTCATGGTCTCTTTATTCGGGTTGAATAATGGAGACGCTGCAAGTACAAAACATGCAAACAAAGAAAACTGTGTGCATGCGGAAGGAAAAGTATGACACAGCATGCAATCAAACTACCAACGCTTGCCTGCTTTTACAAAAGCCTGTCGTCAGCAAACAGGCGGCACGAGCGGTAATAAAACACAATGATGTAAGCACCACTACAATGGAAACAGCAGCCACGCAGGACTTGGCGGTTTGTTGTGGGACAAGCGCTCCATCGCGCTGCGGAGCATAGTGTGCAGCGCAAGCAAAACATATCTCTTCTGACTGTCAGTGAAAAAGTCTCGCCCTACACTTTTCAATCAGTTACAGCCAGAATAATATCAATTAATAGCATCAAGTCATGTAGCAGTTTGTGCAGTTTGTCGGATAGAATAAAATAAGAAAGGCAGTGCCCTCCAGTGTAGGCTATTACCATAAACAAGTTTTACTTCCTGTTTTTTGGTTAACGTTCTTTCTCAAACAGATAATGGGGGTGTGGTTAATAGTCAGACGTAATTCATTACCATGGCAACCAGATTGCATCGTTTTTCAACCCAGTTTAGATGAATTTAATGTTTAGCGGACCACAAATGAGACAAGAATTAGCGCAACGCACGCAACTCTCTCTCACTTGCTTTCTTCTGCATTGTCTTCTCCTAGCAAGGACGGCCATCTGGCTGCTGCCGCATCCAAGGACGACGTATAGACATTGCCAAGGAAGGTCCGCCGTTTGAACTGCAGTTTTGGGACGTTTTGGAGGTGCTAACACCAGCCTCTCTCACCTCAGCTCCAGCAACGGCACCGCACCGGGCTGCACTGTGATTTGTTTATTTCTCTAACATGACTTTTCTCGTTTTTTTCTTTTGGGCTGAAAGCTGTGCCCAGACCCCGTTGTCTGAACCTGTTAGTGGGCGGCAAAACCTCCAAAACGTCATCGACTGCTTTCCTTTAATTTATCTCCAGCAGGAGGAGACGGTAAAGAAGAGAGTGAGTGAGAGAGACTAATTCACTGCGTTGATTGCACCTGTTCACCGCACACACAAATACCACTGGGAAAATAAACACAGAAAACTAAGGTGGAGGAAACAAAAAAATAAAATGTGACCTCATATTCCCATCTTACCAACAACCTTTGAGCACAATAGTAAATTATTTGTCAAAAAAAAAAATTAATAAGTGCAAACAGTGTGGTTAATCAACTTAGTCAGGAAATGACTCAAATAATTATGAAATATCATAAAAATGCCAAAATACACTGGAGGGGGGCTTTAAATGAGAATATGTATGTGATCCTTCTTCATTTGTAATAACTTAAATCAGACCCCATCATGTCACAGCCAAAAGCCATGATCCCAGATAACAGTTTATCACACACCCTGGTGGTTTAAATGTCATTATAGAAAAATAAACACCAGGTTCAAGAAATTAATGGTCTTGCAATGACAGTGTTCATTGCAGTTTGAGTGATTTTGTGTTGTTCAACTACACTAGCAATTTATTTCTGGATTCAGTTCTGGGATGTTGCGTGTTTATTGGAGAAAAGCATCGACTGTGAACTGAACGTACACAAAGCTCTACAGTGAAGTAAGCAATGCAATTTTGAAAAGAATTGACTTGGCAACATGCCACAGGCTACTGTATTTTGATTCTACTCTGTTTCTCCTCAGTTTTCCTTCAGCGGCAAAGCAAGGTAGTTTTAAGAAAACGCCCCGTCAACTTTACCTTATTATCCGGTATATACATCCTGATAAGCATAGCCAGAGGCTCGACTATTTTGTTTTATGGAGCAGGAGATATAAATGTCTGCAGCTTGTTGACACATACACAGATAAAGTTGCTTTTTTTTCTTATCTATGAAGCTATTCAAAACTGCAATCAGTATATGAAAGACACCTCTGTTCCACCAGGCACCGTTGGAGAGAAAGTCTGTGTTTTGGCTATCGTCCCTGTAGTTTCATTGTAAAGTTTACCTGATGAAGGGCATCTGATAAATAAAACTTTAAATGGGAATGCTGGTAACTTTACAGGATACAACAATGGCACTCGATAAAAGACTCGCAGGTTTGCATTTAGACTTGTTTACTTTAGCGCGCACGCAAACTTCAGTGCTCTTTTGAGTACAGCGGGGCAGAAAGCGAGATAGCAGAAATGTTGACGTCCTTCTGGTTCTGCCAGTTCCTGTATAGTCTTTGTGTCTTGTCTGGTGCCCTTTTCTGGTTGTCTCACTCTCCCTTCCCTTGAGTCCTGGTTAGTGGAGAATGAATTAAAGCATAAAACAGTTTGCACCTGCCAGTCTCCCAGATGCAATCCAGACTCTCTCTCTGCCTCTTTCCCCTGTGCACTGTATTTTTGTTTGGTTCAAAAACTGCTGAATGGATTGCCATGATGCTGCACCCGATTTGACTGTTATCAGGCCATTATATAGGCGTTATCAGTCGCTATAAGCACCCTAGATGTGGGTCATTAGGGGCCTTCTACGCCTACTATGTTGTAAAAGAGAAAGTGAAACTTAAAAGCAACATGTTCTAACATCTAAAACTGAATGAAACGGCTACACAAACAAAAATGCTTCTTTAGGTTTATGCAACAAAACTACAACTTAAAAATAACTTAAAAAAAAACGTGTTTTGGGTTAAAATAACTACGAACACAGAGAAAACTACACATTGTTGGTTTCACATGGGATGTGAACTCCGGTCTCCTGGGTGAAAACCCTGTTTTGTGTCCCATCCCTATACTACAGAACCTGACTTCTGCTTCTGCTCCTGTCATAATTACTACATTCCCTAGAGGTCACTGTTGAGTTATTTTATACCTTTTTTTGTGATTTACCATGTGAATAGATGATAAAACATACTAGTAGGTGTAGTAGGCCCCTACTGAGCCACATCTATGGGGCATATAGGGACTGATAACGCCTATTTAATAGCCTGAAAACATTTTATGAATCCTTATGATGAATCCTTTGATAATAATTTGACTTTTTCTCTTGTTTTTAGCTTTTAGTGACATGTCCTGACAACTATTGGAGGAATTTAATTTAGTACACACACTAACACACACACAGTACAGGGTTAACATTGGTGATCCCAACTTTTACGTTATTATTAAGACACACTAAGGTTTCAAAATTCACGAGTGGGGTATTTACTTACACATTTTAGGTCGTCAAACAAAACGTTAAAATCTCTTAGGCTTGTGTTAACCACAGACCTTATTTCAGGCATCTGACGAAAAACCTATTCAAAAAACCCTTCCAGACGAGGGAACCGGAAGTGCTAACTCAATTCTGAGTTTTCGGACTCTATATCGCACTCTATCAGCAAATATCTGCAAAAGTAATGACTTTCCCATAAGTCTCTGTTGTGCTTTGTGTTTAGTGTTAAATTAGCAAATGTCGGCATGCTAACATGCTAAACTAATATGTTGAACAGGGTTAACATTATCACCATGTTAGCATTTAATAACATTTCACCTAATACATTTTTACATGTGATTTTCAGGCATTTCAAATTATAAAATTCCTATAATGTAGTTACACAATCCGTTCTCATCCCATCTCGTCATATACTGCCGCTTTGTCAGAACCCATGGTGTCAATTTTTGCTCGCAGTAAACTGAACTTGACACAAACAATGGGAACTGCTCACAGTAAGAGAGTTTTTTTCCGTGTACCTTTTCTAGCTTCATGGCGTGTGTCAGCTCATCCTATTCATATTTTAGTTTTTTGACTCACAAACTTTCCATCTTTCTCCAGCATTGCTCTACCTCTACTTTTTTTGCTACACTACACACTCCACTGTGTTTCTCTCCCACCTACAGTATACTCCCTACCCTGTCCTGTCATCTACTGCTCCTGCGAGTGATTTTATTGATTGTAGTATTTCTGTGATGGCATGGCGGTGAAGAACTCCCCGTTCGTGATATATCAGGGAGGTGACTGTGTGTTGATGGTGTTTTTTTTCTTGCATGGATGAGCAAGTGTGCATAGGATAGTGTGGGTGTGTTTTTTTGTGCGTGAAAGACCAAGAGAGTCAGCGAGGGTGAGTTTGTGTGCCTGCCGTTCATTGCAGTGTGTGGAGGTAGCTGTGGCTGACTGATTAGACCCTTTAGTGAGTGTACCCACCTCTCACCAGCCATCCTTCACACTGACAGCGGGGCTGTGAAAGTGTATGCCTCCCTGCCTCTGAGTGTGTGAGCTTCTGTTTTATGAGTGTTTTCAGGTGTGTGTGTTTCAGTGTGTATGCATTTTTGTGCCACCTTTCATGGTTTGGATAAATGTGTACTGGATAGTGTGTGTGATCCGACTCCCACAGTCATCACTTACAATACGTTCAATGTGACAACTAGGCAGGTGTCTTAATCTTAGGCTAATGACTTCCACTCAATACTGAAACCTGAATGATGTACAGACGGTTCCATCAGGGTGTACAATAGCATATTTCATTAGGCATTAATTCTGTGACTGATCGATCATTGACTTGGGTAAAACTTGAGTTTGATAAATGAGTAACAAGACACTTATTAACTTGCAAAACTTGTTTTAATTTGCTAATAGGAGTTTTAAGAATTTTAAATTGTCAATAAGATCACTAGTGGTCCTGAAATGATACATGTCTCAAGCTAATGCATATGTAATCAACAGCAGATTTATATATTAAAGTGTTAATTTGTATTATTAAAATGGCTGTATATGTTTGGATGTATGCATAGATCCCTAAAACGTGAGAATAAATGTGGGCTTATTCATATGGGACAATTCTGCACCTCACAATTTGCGTTGAATGCCAACGTTGTGTGCCCTTAATGCAGAGAGATGCAACGTAAAGGTGTGGAGGTTGGGTAACGGATAGTCAAGTAGTGCGTCCGACTATTTGAGAAATCTGAGCGTACGTGACCACAATCTCTCCCTAACCTTATCCATGCCATAGTTGCCAGATAGACTGTAGAAAGTAAGAGTTTTAAAATGTTGGCACTGAATTTGTGGTTTTGTAGAATCGTCCAATATCAGCGTTCTTGTTTGGCAATAGGGTTGAGGCTTATACACATCTGTATGTTTGTTAAAGACTCTTAAAGCATTAACACAATCAATCTTCTGGAGGACGTACCAGACTCAGTTTTAAAGCCAGAGCAAAGACGTCATATGAAACTAGAAAACCTAAGGAATCCATTGGTACCAACCATGTCATAGCTAGCTTGTCGCGAAGGAGATTAAATAACTCTCCAAATTTGGGCTGAATTTTGGCAAGGAAAAACTGTCATGGCCATTTTCTAAGGGGTCCTTTGACCTCTGACCTCAAGACATGTGAATGAAAATGGGTTTTATGGGTACCCACGAGTCTCCCCTTTACAGACATGCCCACTTTATGATAATCACATGTAGTTTGGGGCAAATCATAGTCAAGTCAGTACACTGATACACTGACAGCTGTTGTTGTCTGTTGGGCTTGAGTTTGCCATGTTATGATTTGAGCATATTTTGTTATGCTAAATGCAGTACCTGTGAGGGTTTCTGGACAAATATTTGTCGTTCTTTTGTGTTGGTAATTGATTTCCGTTAATATATACACAAGTTTGCATAAAGCAAGCATATTTACCCACTTCCATGTCGATGAGAGTATTAAATACTTGACAAATCTCCTTTTAAGGTACATTTTGAACAGATGTAAAATGTGTGATTAATCTTGGACAATCATGTGATTAATCGCAATTGAATATTTGAATCTATTAAATACTTACAATCAATGGAAGGCAGTTGTATGCCTGTATTTCAATAGGAGAAGAAAGAGATGGTTCATGGTCAGCATCCTAACCCTTAAGCCACGGGTGCCAGTTGCGTGATAACATGCAATCTCTTGATCCCCAAAGCTGAATGCAGAATAATGAGTCAGTAATGACATTTTTAATGTTACATTATGCCCCCCATCATGGCTGACCTAGACACAGGGTTATGTGATCATATTAGCTGCTTGTCACTGCCTAAAACTCAACACGACGCAATACGCTGCCGCATTTATATTCAATCCCGCTACTCTACTTACACACCAGCATGTTTCTCCTTTGCATTTCTTTGACACCTGCTTTGGAATCTAAGCATGTTTTTGGTATCGCAAATCAAATCAAGTGTTGTTTTGTTGCAAAGTGTTGTCTGGGCTACAGTCTGAAATACTGCATGCATGTTACACTGTTTTTAGATATTTCTTTCACACACATGATACTGATATCTTCAAGATAAGTCAAGAATGTTCAAGATAATGGTAAAAGTGGTGATAAGGAAGGTTGATGGAGCAATTATTCGTGTGTCTTTATATGTGTACACAGTAGAAACTTACACTATCTCTCTAAAGCAGTTCTCCTTCATGGTTTCGTCAGAAGAAACTTGGAACAACATCCTCTTATTCATCTCGGAGCGCAGTTCATTTCCTCTTCATGAATGCATATCACATCATTATGTATGACTTTCCGACTGGTAGGAGATACGAGGAACCAAAACAAAACTACAGCAGCTTCACATGTCTTCCTCCCCCACTGATTTGCCCTCGCCGTGCCGACCGCAGCATTTCGACTTTTAATTAACTCTTCTCTTCTCTACCTTTGTGGCCCATTAGCATTCCAGTGTTGATGGCTATTTCATATCCATTGCAAACTGTGCAAAGTATGCTTTTTACTTCATACGGATTCAAAATTATCGTGAGCAGACGATGAGCCAGTGCGTCCTACTATTACTCCACACGGGAGAAAGTGCGTCATGGTGATTTGTTAGACTGCAATTTGAAATTTGAGTAACATGTAGAAACTAGAAGGTCACTTGGAGAGCAAAAAACCTCCACCAAGGCCGTTTCCATACAGTGAAAAATAATGTGTTTATCCACAACTTGATTCGGATCCGCTCCAAAATTGAATGGGGTCTTTCTTGACCCATGCACCTTCCACCAAGTTTCATGAAAATCAGGTTGTAGGTTTTCCGTTATTCTGCTGAGAATCTGACAAACAAACCAATAAACCAAACCGAAAACATAACCTCCTTGGCAGAGGTAATAATGGTCAAGGTTGCAGAGGCAAACATGCACATTTAGACTTACCAGTGACTATATAACATTTTGAAATGCATGATTTTTTCACATTTTTATTTTGTGGGAAAAAAACAGATCAGTGCCCTATAAAGAAAATAAAATATTTTTGGGGGATTTAAGTTTGACATGACTGATAAGATGATTTAGAAAGGACAGGCTTTTCAGCACATAGTAAAATATCTTTCTGCCCATCATTATGTCACTGATGTCCAGGCAGAAACTGATATGTGGCTCTTGCATCACTGTAAACTTGCCACTTCCATGGATATTGGCAATCTCCACTTCAGGGAATTTGAGGACTCATCAAGAGTTGTAAATATGTTTGATATTATCTGGTATAAGCTCATATTAGTCCCGGGGCCACTCGGAGTGGTTAAGATTAAGCCTGCAAATCCTTCACACAACCCGATAAGGTTTGCCAACAATCAGGATTTGGCCTGCAATTGTCAAGATGGTCAAATCTGATCTTAACTGGCTGAATAATCTTCCAGTGTGTCTCCAATCTTAGAGAGAATGTCACCTGGAATATAACTTTTCCACATCACCATTGTAAAGCAGACTTTGCAGGCAGGAGACATTACATTTGTGTATGACAGTGCATGCACACTTTGTGCAAACGTGTCTCCTAGAAGTCATGTTTTTATTCTACTTTTTTTTATTATTTTTTTTGCCAGTTCTTTTTTGATGGGGAATGTAATTGCTGCCTGGATTATGATCAGTGGTAGTGTTTCTTTGAGTGAATGAAGTTTTATGTTTTCGAGCCGCACACAAAGATAAGATTTGCACTTTGCAGAGAAAATAACTTCCAAATCCTCATTTAAATTCATCCTAACACTACTAACTATGGTTATTTAGTGCTTCTCTACCTTTAGTGTGACCCTGTGAAAATGAAACCGTACCCTTGGTTAGTCATCTACTTCTTGTTAATTAACTCCTACTAAAGTTACTAAAAATATATTTGCTGAATTCTGAGTTTTATGAAGAGGAATCGAAGACACAGTTAAAAAGCAATAATCTTCAAAAAGCCTTAAAATAAAGTGCTTAGTACCACAGAAAAAAATAACTACAAGTGCTTTCTACAATATGAACCTGCCCCAAATGAATACTCATCGTTTGATATAACTGTTCGTAGATATATCTACGAAAAGTAACGCAGATTTGTTTATAACTCAGATAATCAATTTGTATGTAACCCACGTAATTGTGATCCAGGACAAGCAACGTAGTATAATGCGACAATCACGTAACTTCCGTACATAAGTAACGTCACTTACATAATCATTTTAACCGAAACATTGACTTATTTGTCAAGTAACGTTCTTGCTAAAGTAACGCCACTTCTGTAAATACTTTAACCAAAACCACAATCTTTTCCTAAACCTAACCAAGTAGTTTCATTGTCTTAACTTAGCCAAGTACTGTATTTCAAATGTATTTACTTTTACCCAAACCATAATCAAATCGTTTTTCCACCTAAACACTGATCGCTCGTGTTGCTGGACATTCATAGGAAAACGAACAAAAAATAACAAAAGAGGATGCATTGATTAATAACACCTCAATAGTACATTTCCAACCCGTTGTCATCTCAACTCATCCCTGGGGTGGTATTTCCAGTGAAGCAAGCAATGTCCAGATAATTCAGAGACAAACAACTTCGACACTGGCTGTGATGTAAAAACACTCAATGGTGCTAAAATGCCAGAATGATACTGAGGGAAAAATATCGCACTTTGATATTGCCAAAATGAAAGAGGCAGAGAATCCGTTTTGTTTGATAAGGCTCTCACAAATTGTGTTCTCTTTTGATGTAGAGGATCCATTTAGCAATGGATTTCCTCCTCTTTTGTCTGTGAAGGCAAACACATTCTGTCACTTCTCATTCTGTCTCATTTTATGTCCTTGTGAAGCAGTTTGGCTCTTTTGCACATTGTCTGGTCATCTTTTCTAACAGACAATGAATATGAGCTGTATGCATGAGCAGGCATGCTTTTAGCAGTGTTGAGGCAAGTTCACACTTCTCGTTGTCTCTAATTATGACAATGCTCAACCCTGTCTCCTATAAATGACATTCATGCACAACTAATTTGATTTTATAAATATTTTTCTTATCAACATTAATAAGGAAACATACTTTTGTTATCCCTACAATATCCGCTTCTGTCAAATAAAGCATGATTAAAATGTTTTTGGTGATGCTTATGATTGCAGCTCAGAGCACTTGGTTAAATGTTGAAACGTTTTAAGCTGAATTGATGTATGACATTAGATAGACACATTTGGAAACACTACGATAAGTTTACAGTAGCACATAACTAATATGTGACTCATCAAACATCTGGGCTTCATGTTGCTTCATGTTAATAAGTCAAATTCCTGATCTCACATCATTCCAAAACTTTAAAAAAATAAATAATGCGTCCTGCATTAATTCATGCATTATTCAATGTATTCAATGCATTGTTCAATATTTAACTAAAACCATGATCTTTCCCTGACCTTACCAAGTGTTTCATTATCCTCAACCTAACAGATGTGGACACAGGTTGAGAACCCTTGTCTCTGGTCACAAAGTCTTCCGCTTTGTATGCCCAACCATCCTCCTCCCTATGCGCAGTGTTAGGATCACACTTCCTGGATTGTAAAAGACACTTGTATAGTGAATGTAATCCAGGTAGCAATTACATGTCTTCCAAATGTATTTGGCAAAGCAAAATAGTATAGTAATGTGCGGAAAATACTATTTGTCAATTAGGCAGTCAAATACGGTCAATCCAACAATCATCCAAAATAATAATATCAATAGTAATTTGTCACATGTTAATCTTAATTGGGGTTGTTCCACCTCTATTCTAACCAATTACATGTGTGTATGCAACATAACTTTTGAATTTGAAGAGCAGATAATGAGCTACAGTAGGTTCGGGTGTCATGTGCTCAGTCTGCTCCACCACCAGCATGTGGCTCAATTAGTACACAAACCTGTGACTGTTCCCACAGAGAGCTGCAGGCAAACAGGGAACGACAGATTTACACAACACAGCAATTATTCAATCTGACAAAAACAAAGACATGGCAGTCAAGCTACTGAAACTTCCAAGGTCATGCTAATGTTTAAGCTCGAAGGTCAAACTCATGGTTCCATTTTTGGCACACACGACTACAACTCCATCTTGTTTTCCAGAAAGTTTTATACATTCATGAAAGGTTTTCCAATGGTCTGTTCGAAATCATATACCAACTAGACTGTATGTGAGAAGTGGACATAGTTACCCATTGGTTTTATGGGCTGCCGTTTTGAAGCCTCGGGTTTGGCATTTTGGCCGTCGCCATTTTGCAACCAGAAGTGACACAGGAGGGTGGAACTAAGTACAACTGAACGCTAAATAAGACATTTTTAGACGACCAGGAAATGTTATAATTAACTTTCATGAATTGAAAACACACTGTGAAAGGGTTAAAGTTGTAAGACGAAAACACCGACCACTCCCTGCTGGACAACGGCGTAATAGCGACCTGGCAATCACAAGGTAGCTACAGCCTAAAGCATCCCCTGCTTTATGGTCTATTTGACTCTAAATGGGACCATAATCTACTAAATGAACATCATGCTGTATTGAAGAAGACATGAAACTAGCGATTGAGACCATAAACTAATGGTTACAATGTTTACTGAGGTAATAATTCAAGGAGTATGAGAGGTTACTAGACATACTCAACCAGCCCAAAATGTATTGCAGCTCTTCAGACTGTCCAAAGGCGGACTACGCAGCAGACGGTCTAAATATTTAACAGTTGGATGAAATAATTAGGAAAGATGACAAGTGACATAAAAATATAGCTAAAGCTGCATTCTGTAATTTTGAGCAAATGTGATAAAAAGTATTTTTTTACAAAACTGTATTATATCCTGATAGTAGTGCATGAGACAGATAATCTGTGAAAAAAATTATTAAATATGAATCAAGATTATATTATAGTTATGCTTATTTCTTGTCTTAAAATCCTGTCAGAAACATCTTGTAGTGTACTGTATAGCTGTAAAATGAGACATTTTTCGAGCCAAAACCAAGCACCGCCCACCGCCCAGAGCTTGTCATTTTATAGCTAAACCGTCCAATAAAATATGTTTCTGAAAACAATTGAGGAGAGAAATAGGCATTACAGTAACAGAATATTGGTTCATATTTGATCAGGACAGCCTAGTTTGACAGTTTGAGTTTCACGAGCAGGGATTGACAGCTACTTAGACACTCCTCGGCTCTGATTGGTTGTTTCCCTTCAGGCGCAGTGAAATCTTGCAAATGCCATTATGAGCACTATGAGGACACAGAGGAACTGGATTTTTTTTTTTTTTTTTTACAGATTATCTGTCTCATGCACTACTGTCATAATATAGTGACAGTTTTAATAAAAATAAAGTTACAGACTGCAGCTTTAAGAGGAAAGATGCGGGAGCTCACATATATAAGTCAACAGTCTGGGTCTGTGTCCAGATGCCCTCAGACTTTTTGTTAACTGGACTGAGTTGTTTTCTAGGTTTTAGGTTTTGTGTTTTCTGTGTTTTTCCTCCTCTACCGCCTTTCCCTCCTTCGCCCATCTACACACCTCCTCCAAATCAGCCTCGTTAGTCCTTCCTCGCTCCCAGACTTCAATCAGCTCCCTGTCCGTCCTCCTGCCTAATCACCTCATTCCCCTCACCTGAGCTGCTCTGCCCATCTCTCCACCTGCACTTTATCCCCTCGTCAGATTTGTTCGCGGTGAAGTCCTCGGTTCAGTCTTTGTTGGATCCTTGGTTTTGTTCTGTGATGTTCAGTTTTGCCTTGTCTGCACTCTGCACGGACCGTGAATAAAGATTTGTTTCTTCTAGTTCCTGTTGCCTGCCAACCTTGTCTCCTACAAAATTATGTTCCCATACAACTAAACTGCATTTTCAATTACGTTTCCAGGGAGACATATTTTCTCCCGGATTACGGTCGCAGTTTTAAGCACATAGTTAGCGTTTTAAATTGAAACAAAGCAAAACAAAAAATGCAAAAAAAAACTATACTTTGTTACTTGGTTAGGTTTAGTAAAAAAACATCATGGTTTGGGTTAAAATGACTATGACTTGCACAATGGCTTAGAGATATTTTGCATTTTATTAAGTTGGAGAAGATCAGGTATACTATTAAGGGGTCAAGTTTTCATTGATTTGGCAACATGTCCTTAGTCCTGTTGATTCCTTAGACTCAGATAACTTTATGGCTGATTAAAGTTTGGTGTATATATATATATATATATATATATATATAAATAAATGTGGGTATATATTTGACCAGTACTATTGCAATCGAAGCATTGGAAGGGACCCCTGATTCATCTTTGTGTTCACATTTTTTGGCTTAACTCCCGTGCTTGTTTTATGCATGTTAGTGCCCTAGATAATATGGTGTACTGTCCTAGACCCCTAATAATTTATCATTATTTATTTGTACGTTTATTATACGTTTCCCTAGAAACATATTTCATAATGCGGTTCTGTTTTATGGGAACGTTATTTTTAGGCGACAGTGCTATGTCTGCAGTCGCCTGCATTTGGGTCCACCAGCTCCACTCTTCATTACAATAATGTAGTGTAGAAAACGTATTTTATACAAAAATATTTAATACTTTATATTTGCCTTAAAATAATACTGGAAACTATTGAATTGAGCGGAAGAGGTAATGTTGATTTACATTGTGATAAACAATTTTCATTCAACGGTAATTTGGACCGGTAACATGGTGATGATACAATCAAGTGATGCGGAGAAGACGTATTGTTTGAGCTTACTTCAGTGTGAACAGTCTGCTGCTAATGCCATACTTAATCGTTAATTCAGTAGGCAGTATGCAGTACATTAGTATGCAATTTCAAACACAGCCTGAAACTGCTCGCTCTTCAGTAATATCCTGCTTTACACAAATACTTTATAAAAATATATTTTTCCTTTTACCACTAAATAGCTCTGCTGGAGTAGCGCTTTATTGGAACCTTTAACAATAAAAAGGAGAGCTTCATGAGCCTCACCTCATATAAAAATGTTTTTTCTTCTATTTTCTTCAAGGGCCAAATGAAATGTTTTGATTTAATATATATATATATATATATATATATATATATATATATATATGTATTCACTATTTCAAGTGAGTCCACTGTCTCTGATGTCTACACATCAGTTGAATAAAACATTCTTAGTCATAATCCTGATTAGATTTCTGACTGATTTTAACTACGTCTTATTTCAATCTTTTTCCTTGATATTTAAAACAATCCTGCTCATACAAGACAAAATACTTAACATGTGTTTCCTTGTATAAACCTAATTCCTTTCATTCATATGGCTATTATTTAACTGCTTCTCCAGGTAAGGGATAAAATAAGTAAGTTATAAGTAATTTGTTTTCCAAAATCACAAGTAGCACTGTGCTGGGGTGAATTCAGGTGTTTGCACTTAAAGTCAGGATATCAAATGGAACAGCTTTGAGCAGAAGCCAGGTTGAGGTTACACAGCATGTCTTTCTAGCAACAGGGTTTTGATGAGCCAAAACAATAGAGTCTATGTGTCTCTTCCTCTGAAAGGAAAAAAAAAAAAACATCTCTCTCTTTTCTGCCCTTCGAGGTAGTTGTCCTATCTTTTTAACATACTCTCTTATATCTCTGCCTCTGTATCACAAACACTAAACACCAGGCTGTCTTCAGGCCAAGGAACCTATTTAAGGCTCATGAGATAAAGAGGAAGCCTGTTGGAAAGGGAAAAATCTGTCAGGAACAACAACATAAAGCAAACCCAAGCCAGCCGAGACAGCCATAAATGTTATGTAACATGGGGTAGGATCTTTTTAAACCCAGTAAGGCACAGATGTTCAAGACGGAAGATGGTCCAAGCAGAACAATCATGATAATAAAGTGGCACAAACTCAATTAAACTCAACAAACTCAACTTATTACACATTGTTAGCCATGCTAGTGGTGTGGATCTTATGGATGGCAATGTTGGTTTGGTGGTCAGTTGGTTGGTCCACCACTTTGGTATAGACTGACATATCTTACTACTGGATAGATTGCCATGAAATGTTGAACAGGCATTCACAGTCCCCAGAGGATGAAGCCTACTGACTTTGGCGTACCCCTGACTATTCATTGAGCACCACCAGCAGGTCAAAGTTTTCACTTATTCCATGAAAGATCTCAACATCTACTTGATGAATTGGCACACAATTTTACACATTCATAGTTCCCGAACAATAAATCATAATAAGCGCCAACATGAGGTTGAGAGTTGTGGTTTTGTTAAATGTCTCGACAACCATTGGATATATTGCTATGAAATTTTGTACCAACATTCGTGCTTCCATCTGGGTGAAGTGTAATAAATGTAGTGATCCCCTACCTTTTCCGCTCGCAAACAATACTTTGCTGTTATAACCAAATACCTACAAACTAATGACATCATCATCAACCTCAGCTGTATTTTGGGTGTTAATCAGCATGCTAAAAACGCTATACTGAGATGGTGAACATGGTAAAAAACATCCCTTCTTGGCATCATATGTTAGCATTGTAATTGTGAGGAAGTTGGCATGTTGACTTTTGCATGTAGCTAGTTAAATAACTTAAGGACAGTCTCACAGAGCCGCTAGCATGACTATGAACTCCTAGTCTTGTTCTAACCTTACTGTAACAAATAATTATTATAATTTATAATTATAATAACCACCCATAAAAATGTAACCTGATCTCACAGAAACATGTGAAATAACCTCAACCTCTTAACAGTGTATTACGCGATGTTGTGCCGCCACCAAGGAAACAATTTAACAGTAACAACAAAACTACTTGGTTAGGATTAGAAAAGAAAAGATTATGGTCAGGGTTAAAATAGCTACCTTTGTTACGTAACTTCTTATGTAGCCTAATTTAAAATAGCTCAGCAATGACTTTTGGTTTCACACAAGACACAAACACCGGTCTCATGGGTGAAAGTCCCTGGGAATTTGTGTGTCCAACAACAATCCAACAAACAAAGGATCCTAATTGACTTTCCATTGGTATGGTTTCGTAATTTCACTTGCCACCACCACGTAATGTGCTGTTAAGAGGTGGTCATTTCGCATACTGAGATCAGGCTGTAAAATTCCAATACTTGGAAACGGACACTTTTTTAAAATATATTACTGAAACACTATATATGTCAGAAAATAAACAAGAAATCATGTAAAAAAGTAAGTGTATAATATAAATAAATTGGCAACAGCCAAAGCAGTGGTTAAATATGGCTGATGGATCATGCTGCAAGAGTGGTTTGAAAGGTTTCCAGGAATACCACAACCACAGCTCTCTGCGAAAATCTTTACCAGCCACCTTATTGAGCCTTAAAAGGATGAGAATCTGGAACTACAAAGACGGGTTGAGTACCACTTAAAAATAATTTGTTTTACTGCCTCTAAACCAAATCACCCTTCAAACAAGTGCAATATTTGTACATTGACTCACTCAATCGCCCATTAAATGGTCAAACAGACTCACCACTTCTGAATAACTGAATGACACACTCAGTTATACAGTCAATAGTTCAGTATTTTGGATTGGTTTGCAAGAGAAGTGAATCACTCTGTGTTTCTTTATTGTGAACATTTGTTGCATTTTTACAACAATCATAAAAGGAATATTTTATGTTTTACTCATACAAGCCAGTCTTGCAAAAGTAGAACTTACTGAAGCACAAAATGGAGTGGCCATTAAAGTGACTCTAAATTGATTGTACGGCATCGGCTCATGTAACATGCCCTCATCCTCCACAACTGTGAGACTCCTTTTTTGTGTGTTTCACAGCTCCAACTGCATTGTTTTGAGTATTTCAAACTCTGTGTTGTGTGCATTTTGACTTTACACCGACAAAACAATACTGAGCAGTGCAGACACTTAAAAGAAAAGAGGCACAGAAGGGGATTGACAGCGTGCGTACACCTACTGCCATAAGCACTTATCAAACAGAGCAGCAGAATGACACCAGCACAAAGGCTGACACGGCTGAATTAACCTTTTGTTCCAGAGGAGGATGAGGAAGCGGCACATCTTAGAGATGGTGTCTTGACAGCAGCCGATATCGTCAAAACCTTCAACTGCTACCGCTAAACCTTTTCGACCAGATTTGACATGGTGACTCTCAGCATTCACACACACACACACACACACACACACATCAGACTGTTATTTAAAACAACAAGTCTATTTTGAGATGGAAGTATGGGAGCATGTTGTGATTCTGATGTACAAAAATGTCTGTAAAGTCGAGCACACGTACTGTTACTTGTCCCAGGGTGTTGAGTCCTTATTAGTTCTAAAGCCTCTTGATTTTGTCCTCAAGCACATCACACTTTAATGTAAGGGCAAAATACTTGGAAAGCTGCACCGATGTAAACAAGTCTTAATTAGCTCAGTGTTGAAGCAGTTGTTTGGTTGTTACTCTTCAAGCTTTTTAAAACCTTCATTTTTATTTGAAAAAAATACAGTCTTTGAAAATGTTAGAGGATAACTTGCGTGTCCTTGTTTGGCACAATAAGTTGATGAATAAGCCAGCAGTTTTCTACGGTCCATTGCTGTGCCATTTACTAGTCAGTTTCTATTTGAATATTTTTGCTGTTTGGAATGGTTGTCTCTTGTAAAGCTTGAATATTTTTTTACAGTAGTGACTATGTCAAGTCAAGTCAATTTTATTTGCACAGCCCTATATCACAAATCTCAAATTTGCCTCAGGAGGGTTTATAATCTGTACAGGATAGTGTGGTACAAGCATTTTATTTAGATTACAGGCTAATACAAAGGATCAGTCCAGATACACAGGGGGGACAATGCAGAGGAAATGAAGGAGAAAAAAAACATTAACTATTGTTCACTATTTGTTAATTTAAAATAAAAGGTTGGCCGCATTATATTGTCCATATACAAAATAATAATAATAAACAAATAAGTATTAATGTGGATTGCATCTAAAAGTTTACTTCAGATTTGAGCGTAAAGGTTAATTTGGTACTTCGACAAAACAACAAAAAATCATCTCACATACTGAGAACTGATGAGACGGTGGTGGAAAGCAGTAAGTATGTATTTGGCCAGACCAAATAGAGTAGCTGGGATGTGGCTTTAGCGGGTTGGAAGCAATATACCACCGGGATGTCCCCGGCCACCTGCTGCTTCAATGTACTATTTAACAGCAGGCCCAAGCAGGGAAACTGCTTGCAAGTCTGGTTCAGGTTTATAAGTGCAGTGCTTTTCTTCAGAGTAGGTGAAACCAAACACAAAACCACAAAACCAAAATGATACCAGGGGGGCGCATCAAAACGAGTCCCTTCAGTTGACATATGAGTCATTTTGGTCTCACTTCCCCGGCCACACACGAACCGAATCCCCCTCATCCAGTCCAGCCGATGCATGTGAAGTAAGTGTGAGTGTGGGTATATGAGTTGTGAGTTCTCTGCACCTTGCTGGTGCTAATGGAGAGTGTACTTGTTGCTCAGTGCTCTTCTAACCTGACTTGCCAGAGGGTTTGTTACACAGAACCAACTGAGAAGCTGTCATTTGAAACTGTCTGGAAAAGGGCAGGCACTCTCAAAAAATACTTGGCAGAAGATCGGATGAATCATCCATCTATTGACATCTATCACGGGCTAACTTCAACCAAAACCATGCCCGTAGCTGCCAGTAGCTTCTCACAGGACGCTGATTGATCCGGACACAAACACATTACTTGAAGCCTAACGAGATGAATTCTCGCATGATCTTGTGATATCGCGTGAATCCAGCTGCCGTGCAAGTTAAGCACTCTTCTTTCCAAGGCCTTTAACCACATCTCATCTTGCAGTATCTAACTGAACTTGACTTGGTTGTCATTTAATTGTCATCACATTAAGAACAGAGGAGATCTGTGTATTTGACAATGTTTTGATTTTGATTATTTCGTTAGACCTTTGGTTGGTGACTTCAGAGCCATACGTAAAGACCAACCCGGTCACTCTAAATGGCGTATGAATGACACACTAATTTTCAAGTAATTTACGTGCGATAAGAACGCCATTCTTGCTTTTGCCTTGTCATTTGTACGCTATTTAGTCTGCATTGCCTGCAGTGTAAATGCATCCACGCAAAAACGCTACTCTCAGAGCTAGTGACGTAAAATAAAAAGTAAGAAAGACTGCTTATGTTGGACGGGAGGGGAGGTGGATGGGTCCAACAAACACAGGACTTTTAACCAGGAGACTGGTGTTGAAGATCCAAATTGTTATTTCAAAGTTACAGTACATTAGTGACGTTTCTGACGTGTTTTTTAGAGACATTTTTAGTTTACGTACTTAATTTTAAGCCCAACCATGATGTTTTTCCAAAAAGCTAACTAAGTGGTTTTGTGGTCATTACCGTAGTTTTGTAACGTGGCATAAAAAAATGACAGGCTAAAATGTGTCCTCATGACACGCAGAATGTCTTTGTAATGTCGTGCTATTTATACGCCTTACCATGAGATTGGGTTTTTAAAGCATGTGATACCTGGTGTCTCTGCTGTTTTATTGCATCAAAGACATTGAAACATTACCCTTATCCCATTTATGTTCTTACAATTGAAGCTAAGTCTGTGCATGTGGTTGTTTCTTTGTATTATTTTCTGCCTATGCAAGAATACCCAGCCAGGGAGCAGCACTATGAGCAGACAAGCAGGAGGAAACATCCTCTGATGCTAATCTCTTCACGGGTGGTGGTGTTGCTGCTGCTCCTTGCGTGTTTACTTCTGCTAACAAGCGGGGCAGCCTCTCCCTTTTTCCTCTGTCAGTCTCGCGTCAATTTAGGAATTCTCCTTCTGTTCCTCTCTGTCTGTGTTCTGCCTCTCCCTCCCCATTACCGCGAACTACTGAAGCCATTCATTCACTGAAGAAACCAACAGGAGCTCATCATCCAGGCACTGTGGCACGGCTCTGTCCGACTCTCTGAGCATCTGTGAAGCTGTGTTATGACCAATAGGTGAATGTCTTAAGGCGGTAAGAGTACTGAGTAGCACTACTGCTGAAACAATCAGTCAATTACTTTGGCTTTTCTCCATTCTGTTTGTCCAAGAAAACTAAATTTAAAAATGTCACCTTGGCCTGCTTTTCTTCACACATTTTTCTGGCATTTCAAATCTGGAAAAAAGTAAATTTGTATAATGAAAATCACCACCCTTGTAACAAGAAATCTGCAAAACACAAACTATAGACGTCATTATGCCATTTAATTGGTTTAAAACTATGTCATGTCTATAAGGTAATTTCTGTCCCAATTAGCTATTGTAAAAACATCCCAATTCCTTAGTGAGAGTGGTATACACACCATCTAACATCCCCAGTACCGCAGTTGAAAGGTAAAATGGTAGAGAAGGATGAAAAGGAGAGAAGCAGGAAGAAAGATTAGTTGAGGAACAGAAGGTGAAAGAGACAGAGTGGGGGAAGCAGACAAACGATAAGAGCCTGAGACAGAACAAGATAGAAAGAGTGGGATTCTTCTTTCGCTCATCAGTGAAGGTCAACAGCCTGCAGTCCCCACAGAAAGCGGCACTCGCTGCCGGTTCTCTCTGCACTTGTTTCTCAACATGAGCTTGGCTGAGTCTCTTTCTCTGTTTTTTGATGTTGCACAAAGACAGAAAAACAAAAAAAAAAAACACAGGTGGCTGAAACCAAAGAGCTCTAACTTCTGAAAAGAGAGTGTCGAAAGTGAAGTGAGTTTGTTGAAGTCCCTAGATGGGCATTTGTTAAATGTCAGTGGTACAGCCAAGCCTGTTGGTGTGTGTGGAGACAAAGAGAAAATAGAGAATGCCAGAGCAATCAGCAAACTGTAGAGCAACACTGTCGCTGCTACAATAACAATAAGGCTGCTTCTTCTTCTTTTTGACATGGAATGTGAAACCACGCATGAATAATTTGCCTAAAGACACAGAGAGTTGAAACTCAAAAAAAGAAAGATTTATTCAGATTAAAGAATAGATATGACAAGAAAGTTATTTGAATTCGCAGTGCTGCTCGGCTGGTTCTGCGTTTTGGATGTTGCTTCCAAAATAATGAATTGTGTTGCATGCCCCCTGGGCTTTTGTAATTGGAAACTTTTGGGGGGTTGTCAGTGTTCATCAGATGAAATTTGGTTATTTGATTTTTGCCTACAACAAGGAGTTAAAGGATTATTCCAGGTCATTACATCTTGGGTCTTATATTCGTAGTTTTTGGCTCATGTCTTATCAGTTATAATAACAATGTACTCTCCAAAATTGTTGAGGTGTGGGAGAACAATCACTACAGCAAACCAGTTTAACCAGACTATCTAAGCCCCTTTATTTGGGGGTAAATCCATGCATGCACCGGAAATGTCTCCCTCCAAAAAATTACTAATCTTCAAACAAAATCAGCAGTGTGAATAGAGTGATTCAGTGTATTAAATTATTTTTTTTAAATCAACTTTCTTTAATGAATAGAACATTAATTAAGTGATGACGTCTTCTCGGATTCGCCAAGAGAATGCAGATACATAATATGATCTTTATGATGTCTTTTTTATTTATTGTACTATAATAGTGTTAGAGCCTAAATCAATTTTTTGTTATTGTAGTTAAATAAATGTAATTTATGTTGTTGTTAGATTACTGCTAGACTCCCTTTGTGTGCGTCAAGCGGGAGAGCATATAGGTTTATGAAAATGTTGTTTTTGGAAAGCTAAATGCCAACAAATATGGATTGAAGCAGGATATTAGATTTTGCTTCTAAGTAGAACAGTTTTTTCTTTTTTTTAAGTTTTAAATACAGACTTTTGTGTAAATTACCAGTAAGTGTGTTATCATGATTTTAATTAGACATGAGCAAATCTAATTTTGACAACGTCAGAGCAAACAAATCCTGATGCACTCTCTGTGATCCACCCTACAAGGGTCCCGGACCCCAGGTTGGGAACCATTGGTCTAAGATGTAAAACAGAGCCAGTGTTACTTTGATTTTCTATTTACTAAACTGCATAAAATGATTCTTAGCCCCTGGATGTGCTATAGAGTCATTATAATTCATAATTTTGTGTAAAGAATCGATACAAGGTCAGCTCCCAGCAGCGTAACATAATTGTGACTGGCCCCAGTGCAAATTCTTTTCTCTGGCCTTTGGCCCAAACACAAGCATACACACGCACGGACACAACCACTCCAGGCGATATTGCAAAGCAGACAATAGCTATGCCACCATGGAGAGGCTCACCATCAGAGGTAAAAATGACATTGCTATAGATCTAAATCCCTGATCCCACTCCATACTAACAAAGAGTCACCTGTGGCTGAAACAATGAAAACAAGACTCAAGTTGTAATAAACCAGAATTATTCTTTAATAAAAGAAAACGCTGATTGGCTCTATTGCTTTCTTGTCTCGTTGCAAGTCATGAATGTTCAAACAAAGGCTGGCATTTGCCTGATTATCTAGAAGTTTGCTTTGAGGAGCTGCTTAAACCCAGATCGATCTCCGAGGGTTACTCGTCTCCAGTCCTAATTGCTTTTCTTCACCTCCTTCGTAGAACAGCCCAAAGGTGCTGAGTCATCTGGCTTTCAAATTCAATTTCTGGCCTTTGCTGCGATTCAGAACAAAAATTCCCTTGCTGATGAATGTTTAAAACCGCCTAATGACATTACTGCATCACAAACTGCTCAGTAATGGAAGTATGAACGGGCAACAACTTGAAGCCAAACCAATTGACCCCGTATTATTGCATAAAATAGTGCTATAATTACCTCTTCATTAGTCATTCGTTTTGATCTCTGCTGTAATTACAAGCTGTCTGTTTTCCTAAGATGTGTTTTTGCGGTTTTGGGTCATTTACAGGGCAGCATATCCTGGGATTAGTATTGTGGTAGAGACTTGTTTGAAAGGCCACAGTTTCTACTGATCATCGGATGGATAAATGTAATAAATATTTGCAAATAACTCCATCTAGACTATTTTAATGTGATATAAAACATTACACATACAACATACAGAGCTTTACTACCGCAATCAATAGTACCTGATAACAATGGTAACTATGGTTTACGCTCGTTACATGCGTACCGTGTCTTTTCAAAATAAACTTCCAATGTATAGTTTTTAGGTTTACTCGGTTAGGTTAAGGAAACAAAAGTACTTACTTAGGCTGAGGAAAAGATTGTGGTTTGGGTTAAAATAAGTATGTTTGTTACGTAACTTACATACATGGTGTTAGTTAAGTGTTAGCAAGTTACGTAACAATGTAAAATAAGTCAACGCCGACTTGGTTTCACACGGGTTTTACCCTGACCTCCTCCCTATGTGGACTTTCTCGCTGATACTACATCCGTTGCTCTGACCGTCTAATACTGACATGGATGGCTTTACATTGGAGTTAATTGAAAGCCTGATGTGTCTCTTACAGATGCTAAAGGTTGCCTCCATGCGTAGGTTATCAGATGCAGAGGGCTACTGACCAAATGTGTTGGGGGCGCGAATGGGTTGTATAAAGCCTACGCCGTTCAACCATAGCACAGCTCAGTCACCATAGAAGATACAAATATAATACCATCTCTATGACGATTCTAAAACTTCCAAGTTATCAGTCTTGAAAGAGACCGTCCATATTCTATCTATATTTCAGTGCACTGATTTGGAGTCAGCTTTCACCTGACATAATAGGCTACCATTTGCCAAATTAAATAATGTTAACTGAGTCAGACTTTGTGATTTAGCATCATTAATGTGATGAACTTTATGATACTGCCTATCTACTGTCATCTGTGCGTCCAATATGGAAACAGCGTGACAAACGTCACTAACGTTACTTGCAAAACAAAGCACAAAGCGGGTCTCCCACTTTCATGCAGTCGTGTGATGTTCACGTCTCGGCGACACAAAATGTGACAGTGACATGCTATCTTTCTTTCTTTCTTTCTATTACACGCTTTGCTGTGAGACTGGGCTGGTCTATGTGAGAGCTGTTGTAACAGCTTGGTTGGTTGGTGAAAGACGTTTTCATGTTTCTCTTGTGCAAAAAAAAGACATTTAATTGCATGTATAGTAACCCAATCCAATAATCCAAGTATGAAGCAAGGAACTTTACGTACTGAAAATGAACGTGTAAATGAAAATCATTGTTAATATACCATTTGGTAATAATTAATAATATGTCATTCCGGTTAGAGTTAGGCATGTAAAACGCAAGAATATACAGTTAAGGCTCATCATGTTAATTCTTAACCAGAATGCCCAAATATACATTTTTAAAAGGAGTAAACAAAATATATTTGTATGCCTTATATTATATGTCCACATGTACCCCAACATCGTTATGTTACTGCTGCAAGAAGACGCTGAACACCACATGCAGTTTACAGTAAACAAGGTCCTCATTTGTGAAATTGACTCGGTTCAGAAAATGCAAATGACCTATTGATTATTCACCTCTGTACATCTATGTAAATGGAGAAAACAGCAATAGATAGTTAAAATACAGGGTGGAAATAATGAGCACTATGGAGGGTATGAGAACATGCTGCTCTCATTGGTAAAGACCAGCTGCTGTGGCTCAAGCAGCTCTCAGGAGGTGCCTCCCATCCAGTTTAAATGTAATTTACATTGTTGTTTCATTTGTGTCATTTGCATGTCCTTTAATGGATATGTGTTCCTGCAATTCTCAGGCATTTGTAAATGCTTCTCTGGGTCTATGCGGCCTGTTTCCTGTAGATCTATTTTGCATGTGCATGTGTTCATTTTCAAGCATGTCTATGTATGTGTGTGTGCTGCCTGTCATTCAATAATGCTCATATGAACATGTGTTGTATGGTCGCAGCCTGGGAGCCGCTCACTTTCCTAATGTGTGTGGGGTTGCCCGTGTTCTGGGAGTTCTGTGTGTGGTGTGGTCGCAGACGGAAAGCAGCTCTCTTTTTGCGCCCGCGTGTGTCTGAACGCGTCTGTGTGTGGTGTGGTCGAAGGCTGAAAAGAGCTTCGGTTCACATGGGAACAAATGACAGGATCTGGTTTAGTGAGCCTATCTGTAAAAAGATGAAAGAAACCAAACCAGTAAAAAGGTTGAGGCCTTGCCAGACCTCCCACAGAGATGTCGCTGCAGCGTCAGATGGTCAGTTGATGGTCACCGGTTTTAACTCTGCAGCTCGTCAACAGTTATGAGCCACCACAGCAATTTGAATGCAACACCACTGCTTCAAAATACGTGATAAAAGAACTCATTACAAACCAAATTTGGGACTGGTACAAAACAATGCTGGGGGATTTGTGGAATAAACAAAAAAACAACCAAATTACCCTCATTCACCGCTCTTACTGCCAAAATCATAAAATGACCAACAAACTCAGCAAATAGTATGTTGCTGACTGATTATTTTTGTGGTCAAGATAGGGTCTCGACAATAAAATGGAAAAACTGTGCCACGTATCATCAAGCCCATCACTTAGTGAGCACAGACACAATGGTTTTCTCTCTTTTGCTCTCTCTCTTTTGCTCATATGCATACAACAAAGCCACCATGTCATCCAGCTTTAGTAACATCTGGGAAAAAAATTATAAAATACTACAAATCTAGAATTTATTGTCTTTGTCCCAGAAAAAGAGAGAAGACAGACAGTGTTTTGTCTCCAAACATCCCATTTTCTCTTGGGCACATTTAACCACATCTTCAATCTATTGCACATATACACCACTGTCATTAAAAGGTCAGTTCACCCAAATCACCCCAGGTGCATCTAACCCAGCCTGGTCTCCTAAAAATTGACATAGGCGTCCGCTCTAACAGGCAAGCTACCGGGTCGTCGAGGTTACGTTTGTTTTTGACCATAGACTCTATGTAACTATTGGACGTAATCACCATGGCGTCAGCCATTGGTTTGTAGACTGCCGTTTTGAAGCCTCGAGTTTGGCATTTTGGCCGTTGCTATCTTGTTTTTTTTCAACCAGAAGTGACACGAGACGATGGAGATAAAGAACAACTGAATGCTGAATAAGACATTTTAGGGGACCAAAATGTTACAATTAAGTTTCAAGAACTGAAAACACACTGTGAAAGGGTTAAAGTTCTCAGACAAAAACAGGGACAACTCCCAGACCAGACAATGTTGTGGTAGCAACCTGTCAATCACAAGGTAGCCACGCCCAAAAGCGTACCCTGCTTTAGTGTCTGTTTGACTCTAAATGGGATCATAATTTACTAAATGAACATCATGCTGTCTTGAAGAAGACTTGAAACTAGCGATTGAGACCATAAACTCATGTTTACAATGTTTACTGAGGTAATAAATCAAGTGAGAAGTAGGCTCAATTTCTCATAGACCTATTTTTGCAACCAGAGGAGTCGCCCCCTGCTGGCTATTAGAAAGAATGAAAGTTTAAGGCACTTCTGCATTGGCTTCACACACCGGAAGTTATTTTGTTGCGTTTTTGTTTTCAATTTTCAACATTAACCATGGGTTTAAAACTGTGACCATAATCTGGTAGAAAATATGTTTCCCTCGATTTGTAAGTGAGAATGCAGTTTAGTTGTATGGGAACGCAATTTTGAGAATTCTGCTTCCGTTCTAATGAAATAAAGCTGAATGAAATATCCTGTTTTTCTTGAAACAATGCCACAGTTACTTTGGATTATTCACAGACCCAGATGTCAGCAGTTTCCAACAGTTTTGGAGCATTTACTCCAAAAAGATTAGCAGATGCTCTTTTCCTGACTCACCATTTCCCACCAACTTCCACAAAGGAATTTTAACATAGCAGATCATAAGATACAAGAGGCCAAAACCACTGTATCGATTGAGTAATGGGTTTGGCTGTAAACATAGACACACTCACAATCTAGTTAGGAATGTAACTGAATTGCACACAGATCTTTCAGATTATTGCGAGCAGTACTTGCACTTAAATTGCAATATGGCCCTTTCTAGCCTACAACCGCTATAGGTCCCAGCCTTCTTCATCCCTACATCACCATGGTCCATGAGTATCTGTCTTCATATTCCCCAGTCACTCTGCATGCCTGTCATGTCTCACTTCTTACCCCCTCACAGTCACATTTTAGTGTCTTTGCTGGCGGGGTGCAGCCTTGAAATGAAAATCTGAAGGATTTCCACTCCATCAAAGAAAATAAAGTATTGCATTTTAATCCTAATTCAGTGATGAAATGCTGATGCACAACAGGGTGTCCTTCCTGCCAGCGCTGTTAGTAGAGGTGGGGATCACAGTCATTTCTGTCGTCTGCTATGGCGGCTGAACTCACAAGTGTTCTGCTCACGAGTTACACGGTTTTCTTTGTGTTTTTAATCACCCCTCTGCATGTTTCTATTTCAGTTGGGTTGACAGCTACAGTATGACTATAGGACACAGAAATATTAAAAATAACTGTTGACCAAAACATATAAATACATTTTAGCAGAGAGTTGATCCTGGTTATACTTGAGATTCGGGGTGTAGCTGCCATTGATGACACCGAAAGTCATGTGCTCTGTATTGTTGTGGAAAATTGGGGTTTACTCTAATGAACCCAAGATAACAAGTTTACAATAACCCTGTCTCTTACAAACAGTGTGTATTTGTCTTTGTGTCCGTAGTTATTTTCATCCAAAACACAATGTTTTTCCTTAAACTTATGTTTGTTTTTTTTTTGCCTAATCAAATTGGGTGTAGCTACAGATAACTTTGACCATGACTAGATTGATAAATATGGATTGGTTGCATATGAAGGGAGGCTCTTCCACTTCTCACAGTTACATCAGACCAGCATATATATATTCACATTCTTGCACAGATGGTCTTGGAGCTGCTCTATTGGAGCAGTCGGGGGTTAAGTTTGTTGTTAAAGGGCACGCTCACGGTAAGTGCTCATGGAGGAGAAATCATAAGTCTTTTCCTCCTTTGAACTGATTTTTTCCCCCTTGGTTTTCAGCTGGTAACCTTATGGTCGAGAGGTCTGCACACGCCTTGAGGCAGCTGCTTCGTTTCTTCAGTGCAGCGATTTGGACCATGTATGATCTCAATGACACATCACTAAAGCACCGGGGCAGCACTGGAACCAAGGGGGATTCAGCCCAAAGTCAGCAGTGTCAGAGTTAATTATCGTCACTCACCGAGGACAAGAACAACATCGTCCAAGATTGCTGGCTGCTATCTACCATCTAAATGTGAATGCTGCTTTTATGAAGGGCTTTTTACAGTTTTTGACCTTGCGGTTATAAAAGACGAGAGGCTCAGAGAGGAGGCAAAACTAATGACAGTTTATTCCACAGCTCTTGAAACGGTAATTGTTCTGACAAGGAGAAGTGTGGAAGAGTGATGAGGAAGACAGGGCTGAGGCCGAGATGAAATGAAATATATGAGAGGGAATAAAGGTACAATATAAAGTCACTCCACGTCTGATTAGGTGTGTACGTATATGCTGGAAAGTGGGAAGTAAACAGACCTTAAAGTAGATAGAGTGCAGTCTTATCCACTAACAATGAAAACATTGCACATATACAGTGCTGAAAAAGAAAGCAGCAATTTAATCATATCTGTTCAAGTATGAAGTGTTCCAAGAATACTCTTTTAAAATTTGCCAAAAATGCTATGATTTAGAAAAGTCAAAAAATTATGTGAAAAATGAGGGTAAAGTTAGGATCGTGGGATGGAAGTTGAACTATCATGCACTTTATTCCACAGGTCAAATAGACTATTTCATTTTGGATGAAATTCTATCGCTTGTGATATTAAAAAAATACATTTGAGAGATTTAGACGAAACAGGATTAGGAAGCAAAAAGTGGTCTCCTGCAGGAATGCAAGAGAGTGAGTTAGCTCAATGCTCAGATGAGAGGTGAAACAGGTTACACTATTATTTTCAACTCTATTTTTGGAGAAGGAACATAATAATGTAACAGGACACCAGAACTAGAGATCAGATCAGAAAGGAAGGCTATGTTTGAATCTGTTTACCACTGACAGCAGTGTTTAAGGACTTTCTTGGGGCCAATTCGGAGGGTTGTTCAGTTAACCAACAATGGTCTCACAGGAAGGCATATTAATACCTAGACATTACACAGACATTCTGCATGCCATGAGTACTCATTTTAGCCTGTTCGCGTATAATTTGTACACCGCTTTTCGCGAGAAAACCACTAACTTATGTTCAGGCTAGAAAAAAAGTTAGGGTAAGGGAAAACTTCATGGTTGGGCTTAACATAAGTACGTAAACTACTAGTATTAACGTACTATATGTACAGAAACAACGTAACCCAACTATGGAAAACACGTCACTAACATAACTTACAATACAAAACCCCAGTCAACAATGGTCTTGAAGATGGGTCTCCTGGTCGTCCAGTGTTTGTTGGACCCACCCACCTCCCCACCATAAGTGGTCTTTCTCGCTTTTTATACAAATGACATGCAGAAATCAAGAAAGGCGTACTCATTGCACGTTTGTGGCATTTATATGCCTTTTCTGTCAACGGGCTGAGTTAACAGACAATGCTGGCATCAATTTGGTTTAGTTTTTGTTAGCGTCACAGCACTCACATCATTACTATCTATTTGTGTGACATTGTGATAAATGAATTGCAAAGAACCCGACAGAAGGTTTGGGATAAATGGATATCTTTTGAAAGTTTTAGAAAACAGCGTTGTTCATGTTTTGAATTAAACTCCACACTTCACAACATATTATTCAAAGATACATTAATCAAGTTGCACCAACTGTGTTCCAGTGTTGGTTTTACAACGTAATTTAGGCCACTTGACACATAGAGGCTCCTCCGATGAAAGGGAAATCATTTCACACCATGAATAATTTAGCCGTAATGGACATAGTGTGATTAATAATTTCTTCATGTATCCACAGTCAAAGTCTGTTAGATCATTTTTTCCAGACGGTTTACTCCCTCGCTGAATCTGCCTTTTGTTTATGCAATTGTGTCAATGCGTGTGTGTTGTTTCCGTCCTCCAGGGTGAGCAGTTTGTTAATAAGATGGAAATGTTTTAATGCTTGTACAATGATTAAAAGAACTTTTTTAACTGGTTTTAATGAACAGACTAACAGGTTCACTCTTGAGTCTTCTTGCTCGTTCTGTTACTTCTTCACCTTCCTTTTGTATCTGTTTCTCCATCTCTCAAGTTCCCCTTCTCCTAATAGTCAAGTTTTGTGTCTTTTAACCAACCGATCTCATGGGAAGGTGTATAAATAACACAACATTTCGATGTGTCATGATGATGCATTTTAGGCTTTTTGCGTGTCAATAAACGCCACGCCTTTACCGTGAAACGGATGCGGTTATGTTTAGGCAACAAAACTATGGTAATGGCAGCAGATGGGTTTAGGCAACAAAATCACTTGGTTAAGGTTTAGGCTTAAAATAAGTACGTAAACTAAGTAATGTAAGTACGGAAAACAGGTCGCAAATATCACAAACGTAAGTTCAAAACACTTTGGAACACAAACACAGGTCTCCTGTTTGAAAATCCTGTGTTTGTTGGACCCATCCACCTGCCCTTCCGCCCACTATTAACAGTCTCTCTCACTTTTTATTCTACGTCACTAGCTCTGAACTCTGATGCATTTGTATTGCAATCAGTACCGACTACATGGTGTACACATGATATGCCAAAAGCAACAAGGGCGTTGTTATTGCACACAAAATGACTTACTAAATACCGTATCATTCATACACCATTTGGTGAGACCGGCTGCTTTTCACCATGGCTATAATTTTCCCCTAACCTTAACCTGTTAGTTTTAGTTGCCTAATCATATCCAAACTTTAACCATAGCGCTGGTCAATGACAAAATGCCCATATGAATATTTTTTTTGTAACAATTATAGCTGGAAGTCAGTGACAAACAATCTATTTTCTTGTTTAGCTTCATATTTCTTTTTTTTTTTTTCATGGGGGGGTGTAATTACAAATTGTGTGTGTTTGAATGTTTTATAAATTTTAGTTTTACTAAAGTTCCTTTTCCTTTGTCCCAACTCTTAAGAAACGCTGTCCAGAGTGCTGATCCTGGTGCTGTTTCAGCAATTCGCTGTCATTCGGGCCAGTAAGTTTGACTCCCAGCACTGTTGGGGACTAATGGCCAATAATTAGCCTGACTCATTGGTCTGATAATTTACATTTAGTCTCATGGTCAATTTAACCCTCGTCCTGTCATCCCTCATGTTATGGGTCACATTGACCTGCCTGACACACAAACAGGCAAATAATCAGTTAAACTGCATTATGGTTTGTTAGAGAATACACTTGAGATCATGACCCTAAATGAGGGGAGGAAAATAGAGGCCAACCAGCATTTCAGACTATAAAAGGAGAAACGGGTCAACATAATAGGAGGGTTAAGTGAGTTTATGGTTACCATTTTTTTTTAGTTACTGCAAAAATCTGATGAGTCTATATAACTCAAGACATCGTTATGCCTGTTGTGTGTTTCCAACATTACACTCCTATTCTACTTACTGTACTCTTCATGATATATTTCCCTTGTCCTTTCCTCTCTTTCTGTTCCCATTTCCTTTCCTCTCTTCCCTTGTCTCGCCGTCCGCCTGAACCATACTTTATTATTAATTAGAAACCAACAAACCGCTGCCAACTGTGCCATTATTTCCTATATTCTGACTGCATAATGAGACAGGGTGACTAAGAGAAGCAAGCAGTTCCTGTAAGTGCGCATAATTCTCCAAATCTGAAAAAAAAAGAAGACCAAGAAATTAATTTGGCAAATGGTGGCAGGCATTTGCTCTTTTCTGTCACACACTTGGCAGCAGGAACGCTTGGCCGCTGACATGCATCCTTACCCACATATATGGACATGAAGTTGTGTATATCGACTTCTGTGTACAACGGTTTGTATGATATCTTACGAAAAAGTTCCTCAATTTTCATCATTTTCCTACGAATGTCCAGCATCACGTGTCAATTTCCGCTCATTACATGCATACAGTCTTTTCAAAATAAACTTCAGGCTTCACAGGAAACAACTTAGTTAGGTTTAAGCAACAACACCACTTGGGTTAGGTTTAGGAAAAGATTGTTGTTTGGGTAAACTTAACTACGGAAGTTATGTGACAAATAAATCAACGCTGACTTCTAGTTTCAAACCGGGTGCGAACAGCGGTCTCCTGGGTGAAAGTCGGGTATTTTTGGACACACCCATCCACCATGACCTCGTTCCTACACAGCGTTTGTCGCTCTTTATGCTTCCTGGTTCACAATTACGTGGATTACATACAAATTTATTTGTGGGATGGGTAGGTGTGGCTATGAGCAATGTATTAGACCAGCCTGCAATTTTACTATTTAAACCAGATAACAGTACAGCCAGACAGCCTCTTTATCGGGTTTTCTAATGGTCAAGTCCCTTATTAGTCCCAAGCACGTTACTGAATCCCTAATAGTTTTTGAACAGCTGTTAATTGTTAGGTACAGAGATTTACAGACACAGGGAAGGAGAGGAGAATATACAGCTTCTAGACAAATAGATAAACACTATGTGTGTGACAAAAGATGTATGTACCACGTACTGTACAAATAGGGGACCTAAAATAAAGTGTGTTCACCTTCCATAAAGAAATGCAAAGTGTGAGGGGGTACGAGGGATTTTGGGTGAGCGACCCCCCAGAATGTCACGCATCAGAATGAATCCCATGCTGCCTGGCATATCAGTCTTTGTGTTTGGAAATACCACATTATCATGAGCAGAATGGCAGCAAAGCAAGAAAAAAGAAAAAAAGTGCTTTCAAGACTCTCTTGCAGCTGCTGAAAGAAAGTGGTGCTGTGTTTAGCCAAATAACTAATACTTCGCAATGCATCGCACAATGCAGAAAGATTGTCTCGGAAATCATTAATTAGTTTTATCTTTTTATTTTTCAATTGTATCTCCTTCACCCCTGTAGTTATGATAATTTCCCAATTTTCTCTCATTCCCCTTTATTAATCGTTGGAGGTAGCCATATTTCACTGCAGTTAATAACACACACATACATGCACTTTCAATTAATATAGAGAACATTTTGGTTGGATAATTTTAGCAGCAACAGTTAATTTTGTTTAAATCATTGAGGTTAACTAATAACTGATATTATAGCGCCATACAGAAAAGATTCAAATGATTAAATTCCATTTAAAGAATTTCAGGTCACTTAACTTATTATGATGGAGAAGATAAGCGTGTAATTTATCTTACTGATGAATAAGAAAGTCACTGTCACTCCTTTTGTTCCAAAATATACAAATTAGGGCTGTCAATTGATTGAAATATTGTATCTTGATTAATCGCAAAGTAATTGCAATTGTTTTTTATCCGTTCAAAATGTCCCATAAAGGGAGATTTGTCAAGTATTTAATACTTTTATCAACATGGGAGTGGGCTAATATGCGTACTTTATGCTAATGTATGTATATATATTTATTATTGGAAATCAATTAACAGCACAAAATTATGAAAAATATTGTCCAGAAACCATTTAGCATAAAAAAAATATGCTCAAATCACAACATGGCAAACTGCAGCCCAACAGGCAACAACAGCTGTCAGTTTGTCAATGTGCTGACTTGACTATGACTTGTCCCAAGACTGCATGTGATTATGTAAAGGGGAGACTCGTGGGTACCCATAGAACCCATTTCCATTCACATATCTTGAGGTCAGAAGTCAAGGGACCCCTCTGAAAATGGCCATGCCAGTTTTAACTCACCAAAACTTAGTGTAAGTTTGGAGCGTTATTTAACCTCCTTCCCAACATGCTAGTATGACATGGTTGGTACCAATGGATTCCTTGGTCTTGAGAATCTTCACAAAACTGAGCCTGTTTCAACCTAAAAGTAGCAAGTTGTGTTAATGCGTTAAAGAAATTAGTGGCGTTAAAACAAATTTGTGTTAAAGTGTCACGTTAACTTTGACAGCCCTAATACACATCCCAAAAATGGGGGTAGAAAGCAACATTACATCACTACATTATTGTAGTCAATTGAAGCCTTCCATTCAACAGAAATCTCAAGAACAGTACCACATGACCTTAGTAGCTCCTTAGCTTGTGTAACAATTCCATTAATTATCTGCCAGTATGTCCACCTGTGTCCATATGGCGCTCATGTTTTCTGATCAATGAAAAACAAGTAGCAGAAACTGATTTTGGCCACGGCATTCAATTAATTTATTTATGTGATTATGAAGAAGAATCGCCAGAAAGACAAAAGCCAACCCAGGAAGAATGGAAACAGGTGGACCACAACGGGAGACTGTCTTTGGCAGATGAGACGGCCCTGGCTGAAGCTTTCACAGACGTGGTTGTGGAAATGACCACACGCACACATCCAAGATCAGATGGTCATGTATAGACGGTGTTTATTGTAATTCATGTATATTTAACCAGGGGTAAAAGACTTTTCAAGAGTGTCCGAGACAAGCAGCTGCGTAAATAAAACGTTTGCAGACATAAAAACAAACATATAACAATTTAAAATGGAAACAAGAGGAGAGAAGAGTGTGAATGGAAGGATGGAAAAGTGAGACTTGAAGATGCCACAGTTGGGAGGATGCACGCTGTGATGCTGTATTGGTGCCAAGTGCACACCCACATATGTATTCACACATATGTTCTGCGACGCAGTCCCTTTTTTATTGAATCTTGTTGTATTCATATTATTTTGAAGTGCATATAGTCAGCAATGACAGTTGAGAGCAGGAGGACAAAGGGGATGTGACATACAATGCATTTGCGTTACAAGATTTGAGTTAATATAAAGTGTCATTCCAGTATGCATTTCTCTTACAGTCTGCACTATAAAAAAAAAAAAAGCTAAGCCACCCAACTGTAAGTCTCAGCACTCCATATAGTTTAAACCTGATTTTGTAATTCTGGCAAAATCCTGTGTTTCCTTTCAGCAAATAGCTGCGTAACACGCTGAACTTCAGGATGAAAAGTGAGGTTGACTTTTAAAAAGCAGGAAGAACATGTAGCAGCAGGATAAAAAAAAAAAAAAACATGAATTATTTCTCCTGAAAATACATTTGATTTTCAGCTTCTGAGTGGGTATGGCTGTAGGAAGGCACTTTGTGTCTTATCGTGTGTCTTCAGTCATTAGGCACAGCCAGGATGCAATTCACTATTTGAGGACTTGCAGTTCACAGAGTACACAAAGCCACCAGGTCCAACCACTGAATAAAATCTCCCCTTTTTGTTGAACTTGTTGTGAGAGCTGGAAATATTCATGGATATGTCACAATGGGGATGCTGAAAACCTGACTGTGCTGAGATTGTGAATGTGGCTGCGCATGTTAAGCTAGTCCAACAGACTAAAAAAAGATAACTGCAATACAACATGTCAAGCTCTGTGACTAATGTATTTTTCAGGATATATGTATGCAGAACATAATGCAGCTTGGTAATTTATAAACCTCTACTTAATTATTTAAGTGCCTGACCACTGTGTGCTTTGGATCCTAAACATCCCAATCAGTATCAAATGAGTTCTCTTGATACTGTAGTTGCAGACAAACCACTGTTGCATCATATCATTTGTCATCTTATAGTTTGTTTTTCTGATGAACAAATGCATTAATGGAATACAAATAAACCAAACTGTGATTAGTAACCAATGCATTTACACGCCTTAGCATTATCCCAAGCCGTCCTCACCCAAAATAACATCAGTATGAATCATCTGTGCTGTTTCACAATGTTAAACGGAACGATCGTACTATGTTGTTTTGGGAGTCATTGGCAAACAACCTATTCTGTCGTTTAGATATGAGGACGTCTTGCAATATCTATGCATCTCTCGAAATGATATTTATATACAACTAACGTGCAACAGCTAAAGGTTTTGTAAGAAACTAAGAAACATAATGCTGCCTAGATTACGTTTTATGATAACATAATGATGCTGAATACAGAAAAAAAGTCTGCAGTGACTTTGAAGCACGAGACACAACACATTTACTTAATTAACCACAATCTGTCACCAACCTTGAGTAAAATACTTTTGTTGCCTAAACCTAACCACACGAAGGATGTGAATGCCTGGCTCCTCTGTCACTTTGCTTTCCATAGCAGCCTTTGAGTCTTTATTCAAAATCTGACATTTGATCTCAGCTTTTCAAGAAACTTACTCCACTGACACCTGCTTCACCACCTTTTATATTTGACAGATGGTGATAAAAAGGAAGCAAAGGATAGAGGTTTTCTTTTCCTTTTTTTGTTTGGTGGCTTTTTTTTGTAATTTGCAGAAAGTGTTTATAGCGTACTATATGATATCCATCCATCCATTATCTGTAACCGCTGATCTTTATCGGGGTCGCCGGGGGGGCTGGAGCCGATCCCAGCTGACATTGGACGAAAGCGGGGGTAATATAATATAAATATATATAACATAAGGTAAAAGGAACTGGCTTTTCCAAAGCTGTGGCCGAGATGGATGAGTTCATATTTAAAGGACAGGACACAAGTTATGGATTTGTGAGTGTCTGTCTCAGCTAAAATATATAAAATATGAGGTCCCACTATCGAGAAGGTACTGGGTCACTTCTTTGTGTCTTACAGTGCAGTCAGAAATTAGTAGGACAGCAACACTTTTGTCATTGTTTTGGCTCAGGACTCCAGCACACAGGATTTGAAATGAAATCGTAACTGAGGTTAAACGGTTGACTTTAGTGCTGACTTCAGCTTTTCCAATTGTAGGGTAATGCAACAAGACAATGATTCTAAACACACACGGACAAAGCAACAAAAAACATTGATTTTTATGGCCATACGGAAAAAATTGTATTACTTACCAGACTGAAGGCAAAATAAGGAGGCTGGGGTTCAAATCCCCTGTGAAACCAACAATGTGTTGTTTTCTTTGTGTCCACAACTTTCACTTTTCAAATATAGCTATATTAAGCTAAAACACAATGTTTTCCTAAACCTAACCATGTGGTTTTATCGCCTTAACCTAAAGAAGTTGTAGTTTAGTTGCCTAAACCTAAACGTACTGTTTTGTTTGTGTTCAAAACAGAAACATTTCATTCAGTTTAAGGCATGGTCACACATGTGTGAAATTAACATTCACCTCCCGTTCACTTCAATTCTGTGTGAGCAAAGGGCAAAATAACATTTGCTTCCGTTGCCATAGCAAATTTGAAACTTCAAATTCATGTGGATGTCAAGTTTGGTGAACTTTCAGGTGAATATCTCCTCGCCAGGCCTCTATTCGCACATATATGACTTTTCAGCGCGTCAAAACGCGTTGTTTTTAAGTTTCGCTTTCACTTTTACAACAAAGTAGGTGCAGTTTGGCCCATCTGATGCATTACAATGGTGGTGATAAGGATTGATAACGGCCATTTAATCGGCTGATAACATTCAAAATAGGTGATAACTTCCACGAAGGATTTATTGCTGGGATGTTGTACTATATTAGACTGCATTAGCTCTAGCCACAGTAGGTGGGTCCAATAAACTGGCAATTGAGTGTAATTTGCCTTTTTACTGTTTCCAGATTTGATCATGGTTTCATGCTGTTAAACCCCGTCTGACACTTCCCCAAGCTCTTTAAAACAACACATTTTGAGAATGATAACAGTCAACTGATAATGCAAAACAGCATGTGTTGGCATTTTTGGATGCAAGTAATCTGATAATGAGTCCGATAGGATGCCTACAGGGACTGCAGGCCTGTTATCCGTGAGAGGATGAAGGAGGACATTGTCCAGCATCACTTAATTTTGGATACTTTTGTGAGCAGATGGTTGCATATTTCAGAGCAAGATAACTGTAAGATCTATTCGTTTTGGTCATACTTGGGACCAGATGACCACACAGCCCCTTTTTTTCTACCATGTGTTACTACATATATGGAAATATCTTAAAAAAAACTTTAAATCTCTTCCAAATTGAAAACAATAAGCCTTTTGAAAAGTTACTTTTTGGCTTGTGGCAGGAAAGTCTGTTTAAACTCAAACCTCCAGAGGGTCATTTCAATACCTCTTTTGCTCATGAGGATGAAAATGCCTTCCGTTCTTTCCATTTATGGAAGACTCAAATTTGTGTCCACAACAGTATATGTGCCTTCTCACCAGGTAAAGAGAACAAAACCGAAACTTCAAGCTGCAGGCCTCATTTTGCTCTGGGGCAGTGTGCCTTTGAAACTAGCTGCCTGTTTGTGAACTCTTCATCATCATGCATTACACAATAGCTTTTTAGCCCTTGCATAATGGCATCTGTGCCATGACAAATATGACAATATACCCAAAAAGAGCTTGTCCCTAGACTGACATTGTTAATTTAATGCTTGCCTCAGACAATTATGTGTTGCTGTATATGTATTAAGTTTAGTGCATTTTCTGTGACATTCTGTCTATTTCATTGTTTTGATCCTGTCTACCTTTATTGATGTGAGGTTACATATTATCCCTTTGTCACCTCAGCTGGCATTTCATGCGGATTTTTGTGAGATTAAGAGTTGAATTTGAGCTATTGTTGATTAAATTGCCCTTTTCAGCTGGTTGATGCAGTCACAATGATTTTTGAATGTCATTCCTCTCCCTCTCTGTCTCTCTCACCAGGTTCAGGTGTTGTCATTAGAAATGTCTGACTTCAACATCTCTAAAGCCAGCTCATCTATGAATCAAACAATAACCTTTTCAGCCTACCTCTGTTTGACTGAAATTTCTCCTGGGGTATTTTTTTTTTTTTTTGCACTCACTGGCTGGATGTGTATCTATTGCCAATTAGCAGCTAGTCCTGCTGAAGTGTTGTGTTGGGCACCATTTGACTTTTGATTTTTATCATTTCAAAAGGTACGAGGCTCTTGAGAAAGCCTTTTCCTGACCTAAGTGTACACATTTAAGTGCCAGGTTGAAATTATTAATTAACTAACCTTTCAATGGTGTACAATCCTACCTCCTGAAATGCTAATTAAAAACAACAGCTTATTAAGAATCAACATGAATCGAATTAGTTAGGAAAACTCCTCTATAGAAGGTAACATTAGACTTAGACAATCATAACTAAAAAGAACATGAATCACCTTTTAGTTTGGGGTTGAATGTGTGTATGTGTTCTTGTTCTTCTATCTTTATGAGGACTTTAGTTTTAGACTTCGAGAGTGAGGACCGTTTTGGATTGCCCAGCCCTCAGGTTGTCAAAGGGCTGCTTTAGCACTAAGGATAGAATAAGTTTAAGGTATGGGTTGGGGTTAGGAATGTAGCGAATATTGTTATGTTTCAATGAGGGTCCTCACAAGCATAGAAGCAAAAATGTGTGAGCGTGGGCAGGTGACGATGTACTGAAATGACATCATAAAACTGATATAACGAGTGTGTTTGCTTTTGCTCTCCTGTTCTCAGTCAAAGAAATACGACACACTGTCTATGTGCAATGCGGAGTTAACAGACTCACTACTACTATATGTCAGTCTGCATTGTCTATTTTACTATAGTATTTTATTTGAATATTATTCTTGCTAGTAATTGGAGAAAAATAAATGAACGAATCAATGAAGGATGAGTAAAGGGAAGATAATGATTTGCTCATTTTAACAAGCAGAATATTGTGATTACCATCCCTGAAAGTCTACACTTGACCCAGACGATTATACCACCGCAGTTAAATGTGCCACCCTGAGTACATAGAGTGCATTCATATCATTGAGCTGCAGGGTAATCTCCGCATACATCTCTATAAACCCTCTATATTCACAACTCACAAACAAACCCAAAAGAAAGCCGCGGTTCAAACAGACTGACGGTATCAACAGTGTCTGACTGGCAAAGATATACACGTAGGCTTAATTAAGGGCTAAAACATAACTATTTTTCATGGCAATGGTTCAATTTTTCATGTGAGCTAGCACAAAATGAGGTAAATTACATCAGCAAGGACAGCTCATTAGTCTCAGTGAATGATGAGAGCACTGCTTAGGGCTACAGCTAAAAAAAAAAAAAAAGAAGCCTCTGCTAAGTGATGTACAATATTGAAACCAAGTGAAAATAGCCCCTTCGTAAGCCACATGGTAGCTGGTGACATAGCTTAACAACCGGTACATTTCACAGTGATTACATATCCTCAACCTACATACAAACGTTTTATAGGTCTCATTCATATTTCATTGTCACAAGTTCATTTGCAGCTCATGTTATTGTAGCTTCTGTCTGATTTTGGCACATTTTCTTTGACAGGCTGTAGATTTGACAGGCGCTAAAATGGAGTGTTTCAGAAATGGGGTGAATACAGGTATATTCAGACAGACAGTATGAAAAAAAATAATGTATTTTTTGAATATTAAAGGATGTAAACATGTTTGAGTGGAAATCCAAAATACATGTATGAACCTGAAATGTGCATACATTAATATGTATCCTTTAATGAAACTCAACATTATGCTAATAGACTATCATTTCTTGTTGTGCTTAAAGGTACAGCTCTTACTGATAAAGTTGAAGGGAAAAACCTACATTTTATATCATAAAAAAGAGTTGATTTTCTACATTTCCAATTGCCTTAATAGCTTTAATCACATCCATCTACTGTGTGCCTAAAATGTTAGGCATCTGTGGATGACTAACCACAGAAGTTTGGCACTGACTGTCTGTCTTGATGCCACTTTAACAGAATGCATAGCTGTCAAGCATGTTGGCTGTTGCTACAACTGAATATGCGATGGTTATTAAACGGTACATACTAATGACATGGCTTCTCGGTTGATTATTTTTGCCTTTTGTTTCCAGCGATGGGATAGATGGGAGGAAGTAAAAAAAAAAAGAATGCAATGGTCTACTGTCACTGTCGAGAAAGAAAAGGGAGAAGAATAAATGTTAAACTAAAGACTGCAATCAACCCAAAGGGCACCCATCAATTAACAAATGAACACAGGTGAATGGGAACCAAATGTATTTAAATTTATTCACAAACTGTAATTGCATGTACCGGGACTTTGACATGGTGGCTGGCACACACAATATTCACTCACAAAAGGGTGCTACAGAACATTAGGTGGCGTCAATCACTCAATTAGGTGTGTGTGTGTGTGTGTGTGTGTGTGTTTGTGAGTGTACTGTGTTTGTATGTCTTTTGTCGACACTGTCCCAGCCGTTCTCATTTTGTCCCTTTCACCATAAATCTTTTTCATCTACCTGTCTAAGCTATTTTTTTTTGTTAAGAGATACTGATAATAAGTCAGTGCGCAAATACAGATAGAGGAAAACGGTGATTGAATGAAAGAAAGAGAATATGATAATGATAATGCAGTGAGGGAGGAGGGTGGTGAAAGAGATTTGAAGGGTCAATATTTGTGGAGGTGCAAGCTGTTGGAAAAGTGACATGAAGGAAATGAATGGGGGGAAAAAAAGGACAGAAGGAATGAGGACAGTTTAATTAGGAAGAGGAAGAAGAAGGACAATGATGTATGGAGGGAAAAAAGGGAAATTGAAGAGTGACATAAAATGATGTACTGTCAAGAAGAAGGAAGGTGATTGAGAGAGGACAATAAGAAAGCTAGGAAGGACAAGAAAAACTTCCAAACAGAATAACGAAGGAGTAATATATGACAGTCTGCTAATAAGTACAGTAGCCGTATAGCTTTACCCGGTTGCAATCTCGTTGGTGTTAATTGGGCCGAGTCTATCACCTACACAGAAGGGCTTGGACGCAGCCATCGCCTGGACATATGGCCAGCAGCATGATGCGGAGAGCTGCCAAAAAGAAGGATTACCTTCACAGTGATATGGGTAATCACAGAGGATTCTTTCATAATAACAGTACTGCAGCTAAGGAATTACTGCACAGGGAAATGTGAATTGTTTATATATAGAACAGAGAATAAGCAACATAGGCATTACGTTAAGATTTTTCTGACACAAAAAATGAAGAATTGCATCAAATGCTAAATTGAAAATTCAAAAGAAGAAAAGAAAAACTGTGAAATAGACAGCTGCATTGTAAAGGGAGTTGAGGTTAAAGCAATAGTTTGACATTTTGGTGTCTCCGCTGGTTGCCTGGCATACTCACAAGATTCAAGGAAGTCACTGTACCCATGGCTAAGAAATACTCCAACACATAAATGAAGGCCACCGTAGTTCTCCCACGCGCTTGGGAAACTGCGGTAACGTGAGCCGCAGATTGCAAAACCGTGGTACCGCCAGCCACCGTCCGACTTCCGTTGCTCCTAAAGTAGTGTTATTATGGTAAGGATGGTCTCTGAGCGAGGCGAACGGCGTTAACACGGTTTTGCACTCGGCGGCTAACGTTTACCGCAGTCTTGGAAAGGGAGGAGTTAGCGGAGGGGTACTCAGTTGGTTCCAATCTGCAACCACACCACTAGATGCTGTGAAATCCTACACACTGTCCCTTTAAGTGAAAAATCATGTTAGCAGAGTCGTCTGCGGCTTGTACACTTCCATGCAATTGTTTTGACCTCAATCAAGAACCGTAAAACAGTACTATTAAAAGGAGTTTTACTTACATATGTCGTCAAGGAAACATATTATACAATCAGATGAAATCAGGTTTTAAAACGACACTAATCAATATTCTTATACAGGAACCAATGACTATATGTAATGTGAAAAGATCACTCATAGTGACAAACCCACTTATAAATCGACTGTGCACTACCTGTCCAGCACCAACTAGCTGGTGAACATACAGTAGTAGTGCATTCAGCTGTTAAAACAACCCTATTTCATGGGAAGGCGTCTAAATAGCACGACATTACAAGGACATTCCGTGTGTCATGAGAACACATTTTAGGCTATTTGCCCGTCATCTTTACGACACGCAACAAAACTATGGGAACGTCCACAGTTGGCAACTAAACCACTTAGTTAGGTTTAGGAAAAACATCATGGTTGGGCTCAAAATAAGTCCGTAAACTGAATAAAACATATCCAGAAACAACATGGAATCACTTACATAACTTACAAAAAAAAACATCAGTTTCCTGGTTTAAAGTCCTGTGTTTGTTGGACCTGTCCACCTCCCCTCACACCCACAATTGGTTTCTCAGTTTTTATTCTACATTGCTAGCTCTGAGCGTAGCATATTCACATGGATGTGTTTACATTGCAATCAGTACAGACTACAGTAAATGGTGTATAAATGACACTCCAAAAGCAAGAAAAGCGTTCTTATTGCACATTAAATACCTTGTGCATTATCGTGTCGTTCATACCCTATTTCATGCTGGTGAAAAAGCCAAATTTTTGGAGATGATGTGGAGCAAAATAGAGCTCAAACAAGAATGAATATTAGTTGGCTGGAATATCAGAAAGCTTGCATTAGATATGGCTAAACTAAATATTTGTTTTGTATGTCATATAAAGACATCACTCTCATTTCATCAAGTTTTTTTGACCTGGTTAGGGGTCACCCAAATCTCCGTTCTCGCTCCATGCAGCTTCAATGTCAAACTCCCACCTGTTTCTGGCTGCGTCTCTTCCACATAACCCTACATGTAGGTGTGGGTTATTTTCAGGACAGGACAATTATTTTTGGAGTTGATGGGCTGTGGCATGGGCAAAATGCTAACTTTCAGGATTTGAGAAGGATCTGTACCAGTCAATACCTCCAAAGGTTAATGTGGTTGTTCTGGCTCTATGTGTCATTTACACCCATACTTTTCAATTTCTATGCTGTTCACTGTACAGTGAATGTTTTATAATGCCACCTGAACAAAAAGTGTGTTTTCTTTTAGCTTTATTCAACAAATCTAAAACACCAGCACACACTATAGCCTCAAACTTTATGCATATCCAACGTGTTTTAATTGTTTGCATAATAAAATAGTTTCATAGAGTTCTTGCCTCTCACTACAGTGAAAATGAATTTAGGTTTTCATCTTATGGACTAACTATGCCAAAGATAAGAGTTTCTAGATTACAGAGAATGAATTTCAAATAAAGATCTTTATCTGAGTGAAATGCAGATGTAGCAATTAAATTACTTTTTTTTTTTTTGTTCCGTCCAAAGCTCTGCTGGCAAAAGAATGGAGGTTTTCATGGTCGCTCTTATTTCTATGTTTAGATTCGGGTTTATGGAAGAAACATGAAGTGAATATCATTACACACACACACACAGTGGGAGAATTATGGAGAGGAGGTGGTTCATTTACAAACAGATGCTACTCCATAATGACTGCGGCGGTCCTTGGCGGTCACGTGTGAGTGTGTGTGTCCAGCCTGTGGTTAGGCTACATACTGGAGTCGCCTGTCAATGATTGCTAGGTTAAGAAAACCATGGACCACACAGGATCAGATGGTGTGTGTGTTTGTGCCAATGCTTTGCTGTGTATACGGCACATTTATGTGTGCGCGCACTATATTAAACAAATGTTATATGACAACTGCATCAATTTAAACACTCAAAATAAAAACTTCACATCCATTATCTGCACTGACTGCTGTTGACATGTTAAAAAAAAATCCTAATCCTAAAACTTGGCAAGCATTTTTCTCTACAAGACCTTTAAAAGAATCGGTGACACAGGCTGTTTTTTTCTCTGGCGTTTCAGCAGGTGTCAAGCAGACACTCTGTTATCAGCTCATTATTTCTGCTGAGCTTTGAAGAAAGAGAGGTAGACTGAATATGAGAGGGGAGAGCGAGAAAAGAGGCAATTTTGTTTTTGCAAGCTATTTTCCCAGCTAATGAATTCTGACCTTTTGAATGTTTACTTGTCCCTTTTTCCGAGACGAGCCAGGTTTTGAAACTGAAACAGTACCTTGTGTAAAGTTTTAAATAAGTTGTGTTTTTTGGGTTTCTTACTGAAAACGTATCATTAGCCAGAAGAGGGGTATTTTCTGCATTTATGTCTCTTTTCAGTCTCCCGCTTTTATCTCTCTCTTCTCAATCTATCCTCTTCATCTTTTCATTAGCTCTCTCAACTTTTTTTTTTTCTCTCTTTGTCTGAGCCTGGCTAACAGATGGGAGAAATTGTGATTTATCTATCTGGCAGTGGTTTAAAGGAAGAACTCTAAAACACACATGCTGCACATACTGTTACACAAACCAGACTTACATTTCTTTTAGCACTGGCTAATCACCTCACCCAGAGAAATAATTTCCTCTTAATGACCTTGGCTCGCTCGGTATCAGTAGCACTTCGCCTTAATTTACTGTTTTAATACTCACTTAATGCCCTTAGCTCACCTTGATGTTAACCTGCAATTATGTGTTTCTCTTTTTTCTTTCAGCAATGAAAACATTACATAAGAGCTGCAATTAACTGTATAACTACTTTTTTTTTTTTCTAGAAAGCTTTGGTCTATGTTTAGTGCAGGTTCAACCCTTAATGAGAGGAATGCTACTTATAGCTTTTTCTAATGATGAGTTCTGCTCTCAGGTGAAAAGAAATTAGACTAAAGCTGCGTTTCCACCAAACACGTTCGGTATAGTACCCCTATTAACCCATATAACCCGTACCGTACATGTACCTACACCCTAGATCTGTTTTGCATTTCCATCGTACTCTTATATCTAGGCGGGGTTGTTAACGGATGATGATAGCCACGTCCACCATGCAGTCAGAGTGACATCATATCTAACGCAACACAGTCAACAAACACATAATGGAGTACATTGAATGTTTTGTGTTCTTTCTTCTCGGTATATGTTGCTGTTTATTACAACAAAGAGACAGAGGCGGGGATGAATGAGAAGGTCTGATGCACTACTTGAACAGTGAATACTTTTTGTTACCATTGTAATGCCTTGCAATCTTTCTGAACACAAATACATCGATTTTTTTTTTACATCTCTTCATATAAAAATGTTTTATAGAATTGAAAAGTACTTTATTTAAAATAAAAACAGCCAATTGTACTATACATACAGTATGACAATCGTACAGAATATGATGCATTGCTGTAGAATAAACCATCCAATAGTATACAAAAGAGTTAATATTAGCACAACCTTAAACATCTACAGCAGGAAAATGCAACATGCATATTAATGCAGCAGTAATATTCATCCAGAAACAAACACTGACTTACATACTTTTACTTAAGTACGGATTTGAATGCAGGACTTTTACTTGTAGGCCTAGTGGAGTATTGTTACATTGCACAGCAGTTTGTGGCCATACCGTACCATCTCAATCTTTTCCTATTTACACCACTCCTTGATCGTCCTAGTCGCTCCTGAGCTTTTTACTTTTCGTCCTGCATTATATGCGCTGAGAAACGAGCTGAAAAACCTTTTCGTTCCTTACCGCTCCAGCCTGCTCTCACTGTATTTCTCCTTCACTGATGATGCAGAGGATTGTCTGCGTCTCGTTGATTGTCCACGGATCGGTTTTGCGTGCCGACATTTCAGAACAAAAAAAGAGCCACCTGAACAGGCTGGAGTGTAGTCTCCATAGCAATTGATGGGGTATTTAAAAGTGCATTAAGTTGCACAAGAGTGACGATTCTGTTGACCAATCAACGGTCTGCAGTGTTTCTAGCTCGGCCTTTATAGTCCAGTGTGCTAGGTTCCTCAACAGAGGGGCACGAAACAACTGGACAGAAAGGAGTGGTTCTAAATTGGTTCCGTCCACAGCTTTTGCTAAAAAATAACCGTCCAAATGTGTAACAACCTGAACTGAACTGGCCTGCTTGGTGGAAATGTGCCATAAGAATGCAACTGATTTACTGTTAAGGTCAATAGATTGAAGTGGTCCAATCTTAATGAAATTAATGTCTTCTGAATGCGAGAATATGAATGAGGAGGTGGACACTGTTCTGGATCTTTTAACCTCACTGCCACACACATTGACAGCCCACAAAGCTTTTAAACTGCCCACTCACAGTAAACACAGCATCCATACCAACCAAATGCACATGAATTTACTTTCTTACATAAGCTATGTTGGCATAAAACCCAACAACAAACTGAATTTAAAGTCAGATGTAGGTGTAAGATGTTGTTCCAATGTCTTGAAAACCTACAGATTCAAGGCGTAGCTTCTGGGTCTCTTGGTATTCTGTTTGAACCTCTTCAACACTGGCTTGTGTACAATCGAAGCCTGTATCAAATAACTTTTATCAGTGTTATTCAGTCATAAACATCTGTTTGTGTGTTATGTTTCTAGCAATGTTTCTCATACAAGTTAGTAAAAAAAAAAAAAAAAAAAAACATGTTTTAATTGAATTTTAAGTGTGTCTGTTAATATTTGCCCAGGGACTACAGATGAAAATTACACTTCTTGGCTAACTCTGGCTCATTCACAGTTTTACTGTCGATCAATGGGTATATTCCCTGACAAATAATTAGCAGAAAAAGACTCACAGAGGCTTGGCAGTTATAAGCATGGATACAAAGAGGGTTGGAATTGGGGGCATTATTTTCTCATTGGTGATACATGCTTTCCAGCGTTTGACTTGTGCTTCAGTGTAATTTCCATTGACTGATGACTTAAGCAAAGCTGACATGTCCTAAAGTGGGCACGTGTTTTTGGACCACACACACAACAATTCAATGGGAGAGCTGTCATGGCCCGCAAGCAGGCCGGAGAAGCTTCTCTGGCATCCTTGGCGGGCCCGAGCCCTCGCGGACATACAGCAGGTGCAGGGGGTTGATGGTACATGTGTCCTGCTGAGATTGTGAAGAGCATCTGAATGGGCCCTGCTCCTCCCCGGGGTGAATTTGAGCTTGCAGGTTATTCTGACTGAGGCGTCCCCCTCGACTTTACAGATGGAGGGGCTTGTGTCCCATGCCAAAGTGCCAGAACATGTTCAGAGCCTTGCGGTCCATGAGGAGAAGGATGCACCAGCTCTAAAGGTAGTACTGCCATTCAGCACATAGGCCTTCCTTTACCCAGCAGTGTTACGTAAGGTAATCACAATAGGTATTTAAAAGATTACGAAGACAGAATGCCAGAGTCAGAAAACCAAAGTCCATGTAATTTACCATTACATTACCATGTGTTTATTTTTTTACTAGCATTGGGCCTCATGCAGCAACATTCTTTAAAATGTCTCTTGTATTTTCTCTTAATTTTCTTATAAGAGAAAATACAAATTAAGTCAACTCCAGATGCATCAAACGTTCTTTATTATTAGCATATGTATCGCCCCCTAAACCCTATATAAGGGCAGGTATTAGCATAGGTAATGACCCCAAACACTATATAAGGCCTGGTGTTGTGCCATGTGCAAATACGCCAAAAAATACTGTAAGAAGAAGAAGAACTTCAGCAGAAAATTTTAAACAAAGTAAACGTGATTTTCTAGAGCGTCAGTAATGACGTAAAAGCATCAAAGAGCAGTGTGTAAGCCAAGCAATATCATCCAAGGGTTTTTATAGTCTTAATAGGGATAAACGGACCAATAGTATTTCTTTAGCCCACAAATTGAATAATCCAATCATTATAATTACTCTAAAACATACAACAATCTGCGAAAACAGTGTGTTTTTCTTATATTGGTAAGAGTGCTCTCGACCACTCGTAAAAGAAGAAAACATTGGTGAATACCAGAAATCAATGAGTACTAACAAAATAAGAACAAATGGTGAATATGAACAAAAATAAGAGGACATTTTCTACATATATCGCATCCTGCATGAGGCCCAGTGTTTCATTCTGCTGCTAACTTTCTTTGACAGTCATGTTCCACCTGCTCACGTATCAGGAATGGACCTGAAACCCACAATGACTCCATGTACACAGTGTATGACACACTCGCTGAGCCGTAAAAATCACCAGGCAGCTGATAAATGAGCACTTGATAGCTAATTAGCTCTAGCTCAGACTAGCAGTAGCTGACAAAGGAAAAGGCAATGGACATCACTCATTAGGCATAACTTAATAGGGAGAATGTCATCCAAATCAAACTGGCAAACATATTCTGCACTAAAAGGCTTGGACGGCTTTTGAATCTGATCTGCTCACGTGCACATTAGTCAGTTAATCTGCTGAAATTACACAGCATGCATATTAATACCTGTGTTCTGGGTATGGTTTGCAAGAGAATGCAAGATATATTGGTAACGATGGTACAGGATGCATTTCTACGACGCGATAAAACTGTGTCTGCAAGGATTACATTGGAAAGCACTGAAGACCAATATTTCCCACAATATTTGCGCATGCTGTGCAGCTTCGGTTCACCATAAAATATGCCGTGGTGTGAAACTGGCACTACCAGATCATGCTGAGGACAACTTAGTCTCACTTCGCCAACTCAAAGCCCCACCATCTGCCATGTTCCGTCACATTAATATTAGAGCCCATTAACGTTTGTTCCTTTTGTTCTGTCCTATGAGTGTTTTGCTTTCTTTCCCCATTCACCACGAGGCTGTAGTTTATCCTCAAACGTATATATTTCAGACCATCAATTCATCTTTCTTCTACTAAATCCATTGTGATCTCAAAGCTCAGTTTGTTGACCAGTGTGGCGCCAGGAAAAAGCCCGCAGGCTGTGTACACCAAGCAGGTGTGTACCAAGTTTAAAAAAAGGAAACCTCTCTATTTGATGCAAGATCAAGCACAAGCCAGTCAGACAGTCAGTCTGCCAGACAGGCATGGGGGTGTCAATGGAAGAAAAACAAAGAGAAAAGGAGCTGCTGTTGCAGCTTTTCCCTAAAAGCTCGTTAATCCCAATTTAGCTGTCACAGGGATGAGGTAGGTGTGTGGTTGTGTGTGTATACATGTGTGTGTGTTCGTGTGTGAAGGAGGGTTAGAATAAAGCAGAGAATAGCGTCTTCTTGCAGTCTTACATGCTCACTTCATAAGCTGTCAAATCAACCAGCCAATTAGCCTGATGGCTCATTTCCTCGGTCTACCAGCAATGCTGTGTGTTTGCTGGGCTTGGGGGTGAGTAAGGCTTTAAAGTTGTTCATTTTTAATTGAATGGAACAGTGGTTCGAGATGTTAAATCTCAGAGAGCATGATTGTTAATTAATGTCAAGTGGATCGACACATTTCACCGAGTCATTTGTACCAAGCCTGGCCAGATATTGTCTCTTTAGCCCCTTTCCTGCTGGACAAAAAAAAAAAACACTAACACCCACTAACATCTGGCTTTTGTCTGAAAGTTACAATCAGCATCCAGCTGCAGTCGGCAGTGATGGAGACATGACACCCGGGTGGACACACTAATTTCCTCCTCTTTCCCGGCGCTTTCTTTGTCATCTCAACCACAAGTTCTGTCCGTGTCCATCCAAGCAGCGCTCGAACATCGTTCCAAATTAGTCGGCACCGAGTTTGAAGAGAGACTGAATAAGTAAGTATTTTCACTGGCCTCCATAATGCTTTCTACAGTTTACTAACTCTGTTTTCCACCGTGTTCGTTACGTTGAATGTGACAGAAAGGTATACCTGCTTTCTGCCAATAGTTAAGTAGTGTATCTCGTATTTTTGCGGGTTTCCCATGTTTAAAAAAACCTGCATGTATTTTGTAATTTTGGTGGGAAAAGGGTATTTGTCTACAAGCTCTATATGTTGAGCTTGGCTAAATATGCCCTGACCTGATATCAATCTTATGTCTCTCTCAGAAAGAAAGCAAATAAACAGATTACAGATTAATTTTGAACTATCCCTTTTAGAATTGAAAAGTTATAAACCTGCTCACTAACAGTAGTCTCATTTGGAGAAATTGTCAGGGCAGCAGAACAAGCCATAAACATAACATTTACATATTATCACCTTATGAAGTTGTTGAACATGTTAGCAATCACTTGTCTTTTTACATATGGAGCAACATTAGCATTCATTTTTCTTGCCATCTGATGAATTAAGTTGAAAATGCACTCTTCTTTTAACTCTGTTTGGGTCTCCACCCTAGACAAAAACAAAAATCTAACTATTATAGCTGCTAATTTCTTTGTTATGTTCACTAGCTAGTCACTAACTTCTGTTTTTACATTCAGTTTATCTGAGCTTTCTTTTTTCGTTGGGGTTTGGTGAGAGTAATTCATCAAAACAGTATTGTTATGGGCCATAAATCCAAAACAATGAGCTGAAAGATACTAAAACACTTTAAAAAAAACTCCTCCGTAAAAAATTTTGATTGGTGCTTCTTCAATGTCATCATTACATAACAGAAATCTGAATACCATTTCTATGTGAAACGTCAATTAAGGTGAGTATTAAATCCTGAGCAGAAGACAGTTGAGCTGCCTGTCAGTTAAACGATGGCAGTAGACTGTTAATGTTCTCACATTGCACAGGCTGAAGTATCGATCAAGATGTAATGTCTTCTGAATGCTTAGACCAATTATCCTCCCTCCACCATGCAGTCTGTGAGAGTGTGCGTATGCTTTATGTGTGTCTGTCTGAGTAAGTGAGAAAGCGAGAGAGAGAGAGAGAGAGAGAGAGAGAGTAGTTTAACTCTGCTTCCTCCTCTCAGCTCTTAATTAGTGCTGAATGTAAAGTGACTCAGACATTGTGAAGCATGCACACATGTGCACACCTGCAAAGGTTTAATCCTGGAGGGCTGCCAGGAGCAGGAGAAACTACCTCTTTTACTCTCATCACCCATGTCAGGCGCGCACATACACACACACATACATTCATCCAATCTTTCTCCAGTATATTCCAAGACCTATCTCATTCTCACGGGAATTTTTTTAAGAAAGTATACTTATTTTAAAAAGGCTTTTCCACACTCGCCTGACGTCACATAAAGGGAAATTAGAACAAAAGTTCAGTTGAGAACTTAAACTGTGCTGACTCCGTATGGATAAGGATTATTGCATGTGAGGTGCTGGAGAGGACAGTCTACATATCGAGTCAAAGAAACCACAAATTACACTTTCTTCATCTTATTATGCTCCTCACACAGTCACAAGACTCTCTCAGAAGTTCACATCAACTCCCACCATTGTCAGCTATACTTGTACAACCCGCTCTGCTATGAATAACTTCCATATGCCGCTATTCTGCATTAATGATTTACATTCGGTTGCAGTGCTCAGTGCCAGAGCAGGAAAGAGAGTGATGTTTTCACGGGTGGGAGAAATGTAAGCCTTTTAGATGACATTTTATTCATCTGATTTAACCATGATGACAATGTTTTCATAGTCCCAAGTCAAGCCTTTACAGCCCCTCCTAGTATTTAGACATGGGTGTTGGATCAATGATGTGTCAAGTGAGAAATGTTTGCGGTAAACTGTCCGAGGCCCTGGAGAGATGTAGGGTAGCAGCAAACCACACCCGAGAAACAGCAATGTCTACCCTAACAACATTTGTCAAGCCAGGCAGTACGCTCCAAGTACCTCCACACAAGAAGAACACCATACTCAGAACCGGCAAAGAGTGGCAGATGTCGGTAGACCTCAGAAAGCAGCTGGTCTTCCTGAGAGAGATACCAACTATGTCATACTAGCTTGTCACGAAGGAGGATGAATAATACTCCAAACTTGCGCTAAATTTTAGTGAGGAAAAACTGTCATGGCCATTTTCAAAGGGGTCCCTTGACCTCTGACCTCAAGATATGTGATATGTTATGCTAAGGATTGCTCCAGTGTGTCATTGAGTCATGATTTCAGGCCGTTTCAGGCCCGCCCAAAAAATCTTGAACACTAAAATGAAGAAAAATAGCTAGTTCTAAATGGTCCAACTCTAACTAGCATGTATAATGTGTTCAGAAACAAATCTCTGATTTTACTTTATGTTAACTCTTACTGATATCCATTCCATTCAACAATGTTATAATCATTGGAGTAAAGACTATAAAGGTTGATTAAATATGACAAGGTTAGATTTGTGAGAAAATACAAACTGTTTTGGGTCGCAACAGAGAATTATTTCATGTCTTTTGAGATTTTAAAAACAAAAAAAAATCAATACAAAAAAACAGCAGGTAACCAACTTCCATTTCAATGAAATGTCTTTTATTTTGCACAATATTAGCACGTAAAATGTACTTCACAATGGGGCTTCTTCAGTCCCACACATGTTTGCAGGAGGCCGTTATTCTATTTATTTTTCATTCCATTTTTCTTTTTTTTTGCGTCTGTCTTGTGTGGCTTCACACCTAATGTTTGACTTTATTTAAATCCTTCTCAAATTCAATTGACTTTTTTCTCCATCCCACTTACCCTTGCTCAATTCTGCCTTTCAGTACATACTGTATGCCTTCTTTATCGCGGTGCAAATTTGGATTCAGTCGTGTCCCAAAAGCTGAATGCTTAGTGGTTCAACTAATAATTCCATCACTCATTAAATATTAACAGAATGAAACGAGTGTCCCGAGCTGTAGAAAGTGATAAAGAAGCGGAGTAGAGAAGCTCTAGGGGTGTCTAATGAAAATTTAATATTTCTGTAATAGTGTTTTGAGTGATATTTTCATTATTCCATAATGACACTGGAAAGTCTCAGTGGTTGGTAATTAGCCCCCTACCCATATAATAATTCTGTCATTGCCTTTTTTTCTGTTTCTCTGTCTCTTTCTTTTATCAAATGTCATAATTTAGCACATCCTTCTTACTTTGGGAAATTAAAACCCCTTTAAGCGATTATTTGACTCCGCTCTACTCTGCTACAGCATTTGTGGTTTTTGGCAAGCCTCGTGCTGTATGTGCTCACAAGCAGCCAGCTGCCAGTGTTCCCTGATCTGACTACCTGGATATAAAGAGTCCCCGAAACAGAGAAGCACACAGTCCTCGAAGCGGGCGCTGCCAGAGGTTCGCTGAGTCATGTCAAGGTGAGCCTGCCACAAAATGAAAATGTCAATGTGCTGTTTGAGCTCATTGCTTCAGTTTACCAGTTTTGAACTGCAATAGAATATTTTCTGCTGAGAAAGATATTAAATATCGCATGTTTGATATTTTGCACCACATAATTAACAACCACTTCACACCTATTTTAAAAATGACACCGTAATGTTACTATAAATGGAGGATGCAACCTGGTAATTTTGAAATATTGTATGAAAGAGGGAGTCATTATGTATTTATTTCTTGCAACCCAAATCATCAAACCATTAGAGATGCTAAATAGAATCACTTATTTTTATCTGTTTCAGTTAAAACTCAAGCGTCAATGGTAATGAACATTAATTTAACTAATGATCATAGCCGCCTCACCTCAAGATCAGGGTCAGATTCATACATGTAATGCAAAACAAATAACGCAGGAAAAACAGTTCACAGTTTGACCACAACGTAGTCAATCAACCTGATCTCATTAGAAGGTGTATAAATAGCACAACATTACAAAGACTTTCTGCGTGGACGCATTTCAGGCTTTCTCATTTGTACGCCACGCAACAGAACTACAGTAACGTTTAGGCAACAAAACGTTCTTAGGTTTAGGAAAAACGTCATGGTTAGGATTAAAATAAGTATGTTAACCAAGTAAAATAAGTATGGAAACAACGTAACAGAAGTACGGAAAACACAAAAAAAAAACAATCTCCTTGTTGAAAGTCCTGTGTTTGTTGGACCCATCCACCTCCCTCTCTAAGCATAGCATCTTTATGCGTTTGCGTAATGGTACAGACATGGCGTTGTACAAATGACACACCAAAAGCAAGAAAGGTGTTCTTATTGCATGCTAAATGCCTTGCACATTGTTATGTCATTCATACGCCTTTTCGGGTGAACGGGTCAATAGCTTGTTGCGCAGCCTGATGTGCAAACACAGGGGTATTGTAGGTCGCTAGGTCTGGAGGACTGTTTTACATCAAACCTGGTTGACACCTGTGGGATATCTACCAACTACTAGAGGAAATCCCCTCCTTGCTCAAAGGACCAACCACCAGGTGAGCAGACTACCCACTGAACAACAACCTGATTGAGCTGAAGCTCTGCAGGCTGCATCCGGTCCTGGCTCACGCCACCTCTCAACCGACCACTTCACACCTCACCTCCAGCCATCTGCCCGCCCGTGCCGTCGAGATCTGTCAGAGGTATGCCTGATATACTGAGAGATTTAACTCCGGGAAGGCCTCGTCTCTCTTGCATCCTTCCAATTCACATATCCTCAGTCGGTTACATAAGCAGGTTACTGTTAGCTTTCAGCGGTAACCTGATTTGTAAAATGTCACGGCAACAACAACTCCACTTTCTGTCATTGGGATAAGGGATTAGAGAAACCAGATTAGCACGGCTCAATTTCTGCTGGAGTAACCTGGAGTTTCTAACCAGGGTTTTCATGCGTGCACATGTGCATGAAAAAGACATCAAGTAGAGAAAGTATCAGTGTTTTACATCAGTATGATAATACTTGATGTAAGTACACAATGGTCAAAATATGGCCAGGATAAGAAAGAAATCAGATGCATGACCTGCTGCATGTATACGCAGATTGTATCAACATTTCCTGCATAACCTCATGCCTCCCGGTACCCTGATATCTTACATACATGTAGAGATGTTGAATATGTCACTACACATGTTCACTGTCCTGTCCCTGTCTGCTATGAAATAAGAAAGAAATCAGAGACAAGCCCCATCACCCTGACATCTCTAATCTCTGAAAAAGTCATGTTGGCCCATCTCAAAACCCCTCAGCTGGACCCCTTGCGGTGCGCCAACCGTGCTAACAGCCAGTGGATGATGCAGCCAGCAGGAGACTGCACTTCACCCTCCAGCATGTACAGTATTTTGAGGATTTTAGTTTGTGGAGCTCTGACACTCCACCGAGCTCTCTCAGCCGATAGTACCAGCATCTCTCCGGTGGTGGATCTCCGCTTCCTGACAGACAGAAAACACAGCGCAATGCCACAAGAGCACCTCTCTTACTCACCGACTCTCAGCACAGATGTAAGGGTGGTTCAGCTTAAAATAACTGAAGAGATGTTCAAGTGGAGCAACAGCATGTGTGTGTACTTGAGTGTGTTTGGGGGGTAGATTGGAGCGGTGGTGCAATGTGTCATGCAGATTTCCTTCCTGTAAGACTAAAATAGTTCATGTACATTGAGTTGCCACGTTATTGGGTGCCGTCCAGTCTAATGCAATCCAGTACAACAGCTCTGCCATGAAAGCTCATTATGTAGTAGACACACATGTACATGGATATGCCTTTCTTGACATTTTGATAAGACCTTATTGTGCTGAATTATGTAAATCACGTCAATTTCAAAGCAAGTCATTGAGAAAGCATGCAACAAAACAGACATGAGGAAAGAAAACGAAAAAAAACTCCATCTACAATTCTCAATTTGAGGTGAGATGCTGCCGGCATAATTCTGTATTTTCGAACTGTGATTAAAGACAGCTGCTTTTCTAATTGCTCAAACATGCACTAACGACGCTGATGTTATTTGCAGCTCCGTGAACCGCTGCTTGTAATTATCGAAAACGCGACCTCTTCCTCGTCCTTCACGGAGAAATCGATGAATGCAGTGTGGCATATTGGAGAGGGAATGCTAAAGCTGTGTAGAGTGCAGTGCGGGCGGCGGTGAAACGGTAGCGCTGGGTCATTGACGAGGATTGATTGATGGTTCAGTTTGGCAATATTTATGATGTAATTAGCACACATGCATTTACTCAATGAGATATAAGATGGAAAGTGGAAGGGGAAACGAGTTTCAAGAATAGCCATAATGGCATGCATTTTCATTCTCAAAGTGTCGATACAGAGAGTGGGATCCATCTTTATTGCTGCAATGACCTTGCTCATATTGTCCACTTGTTTTCCTGTTGATAAGATTAACCTGACTTGCCAGATGGTTTGTTACACAGAACCATGTAAGGAAAGGGCAGGCACTTTAAAAAAAAAAAAAAAAAAAAAAAAACACTTGGCAGGTGATTGGATGAACCATCTGTCAATCCAACCCGGTCTCACGGGAAGTTGTATAAATACCACGACAGAACACAGACATTCTGCTGTCATGAGTACGTACTTTAGCCCTTTTCGCATGTCATTTGAAACATCCGTAGTTAGGTTTAGGAAAGAAAATCACTTAGTTAGGGTCAGGGAAAATGTCACAATTGGCTTAAAATGGGTCAGTAAACTAAGTAAAACACACACGGAAACAACATACAAAAAAACTACAGAAAACACGTCACAAACATCAATAAAAAATGTGACAAACGTAACTTACAGAATAAAACACCGGCCAACAACAGCCTTGAACACGGGTCTCCTGGTTAAAAGTTCAGTGTTTGTTGGATCCACCCACCATAAGTGGTCTTTCTTGCCTATTATACTATGTCACTAACTCTTACCATAGTTTATACGCCAATGCGTTTACATTACAGTCAGTACAGGATACATGGCGAAATCAAATCACAAACGCATTATCGTGACATTTTAATTGTCATTTGTGCAAAGGGGCTGGTCAATCAAACTCTTGCCAAATCCAGCCAGGAGACGAGTGAATACATCTTATCCATCGAGAAAAACTTTCAATGCTGTTCTTTGCTATTCTTTAAATCAAGAAATACTCTCCAGTTCTGATATAACAGATATTACCAAATATAACAGATAACAATATTGCATATCATAGTATAAGGATGCTTTTCCTGTCATGATGCATTGTACCTTAGCTTCAGAACCTCCAACAAGCCCTCATTTGATGAGCAGGGATCTTTATGTATTGGAGAAAATCCACTGAGAAAATTCCCCCAAAAAATATGTCTTTACATAATTTTCATGCACATTAATTCAGTGGAGTTGCCAAAAAAAAATGACTCCCTTGCCATCTTCTCTCTTTCCAGAAGTGGCCATCAAAAACTATGTTATCCAGCAATTACACTGCTAATATACTTCAAAAATACTGCAGAATTTTCTCTCACAGAGACATCAGGAAAAAAAAAGCCTGCACATTTTGATGTTAATCTTAAATGACTATGATGCAGTTGGGGGCTCTTTCAGTTTTCTGATACAATATCTGTGACACCGTGATACCACTTTGTGCACACTATTAAACATTGCAATTCTGCAGCAAAAGACAGTAATGGTAATAATAGCAATAGAAATAGAGAATAACACAATATTAGAAAAAACAATTACATGAAGCCCAGTTTAAATAATTGCCTTGAAAAGCAATTTAAAAGACATTGTCTTTTGTCACCTAAAACCATGTGATTGGCGTTTACATGTTGTTCTTGTTCTTTAAACTTCAAGTGATAATGAGCTCCGCCATGTTTTGAACGAGACAGCAGCAGGAACAAAAACAGGAAGGACATCATTTCAGGGGATATTTGTGCCAAAAACAACTTTATAAATTGTTATGATCAGAATGCAAAAGGGAGCGGTGGGGGGATTCCTTAAAAAACGGAATGTGATCTAAGACAAAACAATTACACTGAAAAAGACATAGAACCGACATGGTCAAATACCACAACAAATATTCAATAGCTGATATATTGCTATAAAGTTTTAAGTGTGGTGAGCCGTTCACAAGTTCTGTATGAATATTAACGGTTGGGAAGAATGTTCAAACTCACTTGTTGATGAAAATGCTGTATGAGAGGTAACACTTCCTATTACAAGTCCGCAAATTCCATAGTAAGTAGGTGATAATTAGCAATTAACACATTTGAAATTTCTTTGAAATTGCTGCCAAATCACCCCAATATTTACCTCAAAATTTAACAAGAACTACTAAATTATTTATAATTATATTCCGCTATTTCCCAATAAGCAATAATAAATAACTGGTCATTTAATTAATAGTATTTGCATCATGTCTATCAATTAACTTCATATTCATTTCCTGGACATGTATTAAATAAACTACCAACTATTTACTGTATTACCTGCTTTGGGAAAGAGCGAAATATAATTATTAAATAGTATTGGGGTAATTTTTACTACATATTGTGGTAATTTCAAAGAAATTTCAAATACGTTACTTGCTAATTATCACCTACTTACCATGAAATTTGCAGACTTGTAAAATGAAGTGTTACATAACATTCTGTAAATATTCCTCCATGATTATACCCAATAACAATATGTATTTATGAAGCGACAGGATTGTGAGTGTTTATGCTTCAGTGATTAGTGCCATCCATCCATCCATCTCACCGTATACTGGAAATATATCAGCCTAAGTAAGTGTGCGAGTGTAAGTGTGCATGTCTGCGCTAAACGTGTGTGCATGTGCATGTTTGTGTGTGTCAACAGCTTGACCCTCAGTACATTAATGACACCAATTAAAACAGCTCTAATTACTGCTGCCTCAATTATGCCTGCCTCAACAGGCCTGTCTGCTTGACCCCACGCAAAGCAACACATACAAGCAGGAAAGCAGATGTGCATGCATACAAATATACAAACGATGCAGACACACACATAAATGCACACACATTTCACAAATAGACATGACACACGCACACAAATGCTGGTCTCCAGTCGACCCAATGAGCCTTTCAAAGCCTCATAAGGCCTGATGATGATCATGACACAGGCTGTGTGAGTTATTATGACACACAAAGCTTAGGTGTGTGTGTGTGTGTGTGTGTGTGTTGATATTCCAGTCATGTAAAGCCTGAGAGGCAATGTTGCCAGTCACTCCCTCCTTCTTAGCGCTACAGCAGTCAGCCAAACACGGTGCATGTATGCACAATCGCGTTGGTTCATTACTGTGGAAGTGAAAGCCTCTTCTCTTTTTCTACAGGGAAATCTCTCCGTTTGCATTTTGAACACTTTTGTATGTAATAATGGAAAGTCATGTCAGATTTTCTTCCTTAGTATATCTACATCAAACAAGGTGTGATTACAGCCATCTTTGCTTCACTGAAGCCTGTGTTGTACCGCTGAGGTGGGCAAATAAAAGAACAGCTTTATCCTGAATCTTTCATCCTGCGTTTATCTTCTCTCTGTGCCTTCTGAAAGGCTTTTTGAAACAAAAAAAAATGTCATCACTCAGTTAACTCAGCTCTTAATCTTGACAAGGAGACAGAGTGCCACTCAAAATAATAACTCTTTGAATGAACTTAATAAGGTTTTTTTTTTCACACCTGTAGTTGGGTTCATTTGGGGGAAAAAATTATACATTGTTGCATTTTAGTTCTGGTCATGACATCATAACATGAAATCATACAGACCGAGAGGTAACTCGTTGATTGGACAGTTTTGGCGATTGTCAGCCTGCATCATCAGGACCCACGTGGGGAAATCAAATTCCAGTGACTGACATTAGATAGAGACAAGACTGTACAAAAGCCCCTCTGAGCACTCCCAGATGACTGGTGCGAACGTTGGGAGCGCGCAGGCACATGCTTGAGGTGCTTATACAGTAATGATTCAGGATATATTACTGTGGGATCACTGTCGCACACTTTTTAATGGACATAATGAACCCACAATGTACACGGAGTCGGATACAAGCGCAGCAGTTTGCCCCGGGTTGTGACCTATTAATCAGGGAAAATACCTGCACTGACGCACAATCGTGTTAATTTGCATAAATATGTTTTATACATGCCGTTATAAGATTGCTTCCTAAACAGATTTCACAATCAACAGATGGATTTATAATTAGTTTGGCTTTTGAAATCATGCTAAAATCACATATCTGCTATCATAAAATCCTGTGGTTGAAAGACCCATCTTTTCAAGCGGTCTCGGTCGGGCAAATGGAGTTTGTTTTAACCGAACCAAGCTCTAAGTCACACAGGCTTCGACTTCTACTGGACTCTATGGGTAATACTCTCCTCCAATCATGAGCACGCATTTGTCCTCTGAAAATCTGACCAAGCGCAGCTGGCCAATCAGGGCATGCCTACCTGAATATGTGGATAGGTAGGGCAGTAATTCACTTTGGCTTTTTTCTGTTTCTTCACACCATAGGCAGGACTCCATTTGCCATGAGCATTGTGTGTTTGTGATATCTAGGCCACCTGAGCTTTGTTCGGTAGTCTTGAGAAGGTGGACTCAGGAGAAGACTGTCCTCCACTGCCTATTTATTTGCTGTGCGAGTTCACTGACAGACTCAGGAATCCCATCTGGAAGGATCAATCCCTGGGTAATTGTTTTATCCTAGAATGATTATGAGTTTCACTGATTTCACGACAGTCTATGAATAAGGAATGAGAAGAGTCAATGTTTTTACAAGGGTAGATTTTAACAATGAGCAATGACAGGACAAAAGAACCATTCAACAATTAATCTGAAGGTTACTACACCTTATATGCCTATGTGTCTTTTTAATGTCACCATTCTGAGAGGTCCAACAAAGTAGTCTGCCAAACGGTAGTCATCTGCCAGTTCATCAAGCTCAATCAAAACGGTTTCTCTGGCTGGACTTGCACTCAGCTCAAAGGCCCTAAAATGGTCCCTGTACCACACAGAAAGCTTTCTCACCATGAAACACAGTCGTTCCTGTACAAAGTAAATCTGAAGAATCACTCCAAAATCAGGCAGTCCACTTGTACACCCTTGAGCAACTCTTTGCTTGACAGTGTCAAGTTGACATCCTTTGTAAGGTGAACTTCAGCTGTACTGGGGAAGTTCTGTTCGGTAGACTGAGTGATTTCTTGTTTTAAATCATCCACAGGAACTCTTGAGACATTTGTGATCTCTAGGGCAGTTTCTTTTTCCAAAGTCATTAGCTTATGTTTAATAGCTAGCAAGAGTCGCACATCTGCTTAAAAAAAAAACTGTGCTTGGCCTCAAATCGCATGGTCCGGAGTCCCACAAGAGGATCAAACATACTGATTAGTTAGGGATAGTGCTCTAAATAATGATGTTTTGGTAGTAGTTGCATATCAGGGAAGAGTTCTTGGTACTCTTGTTCGCACAATTTTGCCTCCAAGATAGGCAATGGACTTATCTGTGTGTGTCGGAGCAACCACAAGCTCTACAATGTCTTTAAGTCCAATAGTATATGCCATGCCACTTCGTCCTCAGGCACCAGATGCCCAATTATCAATGGGAGCGGTCTTAACCGGGCCCAATTGTCATAGGCGTTCCCAACTATTGTTCTCCTAGTTGAAAACATGTGTGGGATCACATGTGTCCTATTTGTCTTGTCTGCCCAATTACAATTTGGAAGTGTGTATATATATATATATATATATATACATATATATATATATATTCTTTTTTTTTTGCTCTCTCTTTGGCACACATCCACTTTTTTCTCTGTAAAAAATAACCCTTGTGTTAAAAATCATATTGTTAGGGACTGACCTACGCAAGGTCAGAGCATATCAAATTCTGCTCAGTGTGTCCCAGTGGGCCACATTATGTAGAGCAGTGCCATATATTACGGTCAGTAAGTATTCACCTTGCAACTAAGCATCTACGTTGTGTTCTAATTAAATAGGACGCCATTATTTACTCCTCTCTCCTTCAACTTCTCAGGGATTATCTATCACCCTCTTCACCCCATGCATTTCTGTCGTCATTGTAATGTTGTACTATATTTAGAGGAACAATTGCTCTTAAAGGTGTACTCTCTGAGTTTGAGAAAACAAGATCAACCATACGGAATCATTTGATCGTGTTTTACAGCATCCTCTTACCAGTTTTAATATGTCCAAGCAGTTGTATGAGATCATCTGACAATCTTTGCAGACCTGAGGTCATTACTGAATGCAGTGGCAGGGAAGGAAAGTCTGTCGCATGTAGCCACTGTGACATGTTTTTTTTTCACTTATTTTCGGACCATTGTTTATGGATGTTTAATTGTATCATCAGGATTATCTTCTGCACTCAGCTCTCCTGACCTGTCTGTCTGTTAAGACACTTGTTGAACTGCCTGCATAGTTTTGGTTCACATATTTTACACTCCACTTGCTTCACACTTATTCAAAAAGATATTTGGTTTCTTTCCACACAGCTGAACTGCCCTTTCAGCATGAAAGGAACAACACACTGCAGCTGAAAAGTTTTCCATTTATATTACCACAATTATTTTTGCTTTGACAGTTAAATGGTAAAGGTTTGGACAGGGGAACTGTTTTTGTTTTTAGTTTTCAGTACACAAGCACATATGCTAATAAGACTGACAGTATACAGCCAGGCTAGAAGCTCTATGATGTAGGCATAGCGGTTGATAAGGAAGTGGGTATAAATGGATAGATTATTTCAGCAGACACGGCTCATAATATAACAGCTATCTTCTAACCGATGTTTGACAAATGTTCTAACCAAGTCGTGATCAAAATTACATGATTTAAAACGGATGCAATCATTTTACAGCACTCATAATGACACGTCATTGACAGCACTTTTATCAGCCGTAATGACAGATCACAGAACAAGTCGGAGGCGACAGCCTTGCAACTTTGTTGCTATATGGGGAAGTGCTTGTCGATGTCTGTGAAGGTTGACAATTATGCATCTGCTCTTTTGAAAAGCCCCTTTTATTCTCTGCTTTCTCACAACAATGAGACACACTGGTCTGCTTTTGCAATTTCCTCCACTTGGCAGGAGGTTTTTGAGAACCTCTTAGCAAATAGAGAAAGATGCATTTTCAACGTGATGTGCACAAGTGTGGACATTGCCTGTAATAACAGACCAATAAGCCATTGTGCCATTCTCTATCCATAGCTCTCCCTCCTCTATTTAATGAAAATGAACACCATCTATCTCTGTCTGTCACTCCCTCCATCTCCAGGCTCTTCCCTCAGCCCATTTGTCCCTCAGCCAGTGATACCAATTACTTCTCCTCCCTTGCAACAATCTTTTACTTTCGCTCCCCTTTCTGCATCTTTTCCCTCTCTGAGTTTGTTCTTTTCTACCCTTACAAAAAAGAAGTATACTTCAAGTATAATCCCAAGTATACTTTATGGAATAAGTATACTAATATCAATGAACTAGTAGTATACTTGGTAGTGTACTACTTCAATACTTCTTGGGACTAAATTGGCCCACTGGTTAGTTTATAAAAGTATTCTTTTAATTACAATAGTAGTAGTAGTAAACTTTGAGTACACGACTAGTTTACATCCCAGTTGTATTTTGTTCTGCAACTATAATATGAACTACATTACAAGTGAACTTGTACCGTAGGTATACTATTAGTTTACTAGTTATATTCTTCTAGCCCACTATTTAGTTTATGAAAGTACACTTCAAAGAATACTCTCAGTAAACTAGTAGTTTAGTAGTTTTTACTGCAAGTATACTTGTAAGTTTTCTTTAAGTTAACTAATAGTATTTAGACAAATATACTTACACTTTTCTGTATACTTGTTGGTATTTGTGTACTTGGACTTTTCTGTATACTTGCCAAGTACACTTAGACTTTTCTGCATACTTGTCGGTATAAGCCAAGTATACTCTGACTTTTCTGTATACTTGCCAAGTACACTGAGACTTTTCTTTATACTTGCCAAGTGCACTTACACTTTTCTGTATACTTGTCGGTATAAGCCAAGTGTGCTTGGACTTTTCTGTATACTTGCCAAGTACACTGAGACTTGTCTCTATATTTGCCAAGTACACTGAGATTTTTCTCTATACATGACATTATAAGCCAAGTATACTTGGACTTTTCTTTATACTTGCCAAGTACACTTAGACATTTCTGTATACTTGTCGGTATCAGCCAAGTGTACTTAAGTATAATTTTGTTAAATTCATCTCTGATAAGTACATAAAAATAATCTGAAAGCAGACTCATTTTAAGTTTTAAAAGAAGTATACTAATAGCATACTTGAATACACTTCTTCTTTGTAAGGGTATCTCTGTATGTCTTGGTCTAATCCTCATTCACATCCCCCCATCCTTCACCACCACCACCCCGCCCCCCTCTCTGCAACTTTGAGTTGCTCACAGAGTTCTTCTCCCCTTTTTTGGAAAGGCGCCATATTCCCTCCATGGCCCAAACCCACAGCCATTAATTCTGCTAATGACAGATAAATGAAGCATGGAGATGAGGAGGCTTGCGCAGAGCATACACACACACACACACACACACACTTTAATGCACACCAAGCACAGGCATACACATACAGAATATGCAAGTGTAAACACGCACAGAGATCGCACCCTTTCAGACGCTAATTGACTTTGATTGAGGACCATCTTCTTTAAAATCTTTTTTTTCCTCTCACCCATGTCGGAGTGAGAGGCTCATCTGTACACAGTGTGCCGCTTGTGTATGTTGTCTAAGAGTGAATGGGAGACTGATGAGAGAGTTTGGGTTTACAGTTACTTCATAAGAGGATTATCCGACATCCAGGGAAAAGGGAATCTAACCCGTGTTTTGATTAAGCTCGTACGGGGATAGAGAGCAGCTGAGAAACAGCAGGCATTGTTGCAGCATCCTGAAACCTGAAGCATCAGCAGCTATTTTTGAATAGAGTACAAGAAACTAACAAAAAAATAAATGAAAGGAGTCAAGGGAACAGAATTCTGGAAAATGTGGAAAATTGAATAATAAAGCGAGAATATGGAGCAGAGTACAATACAACAGAATACAATTAGTAATCAGAATGACTAAAGGACATTTTCCAGATGGTATAACGTGCCTGAAAAGACTGCAGGATTAAAAAATTATAACTGTTTACTCTCTTCTTAAGCCTTTAAGGGAATCATTTAAATCCTAACAGCCTTATTTGCACAGATGTTAGCTCTCCAAATGCTTTGTTTAAAAAAGAAATATACATTATTTAACATTCACAGCTCACATAAATCATTACTTCTTTTTTTTTTCTCATTACCATACATTACGATAATGAAGTATATTATAGCGGTGAGTGTTTTGCATATAATGGGGATGTTCTTAATTGGGCTAATGACTGTTTCACTAAAGCAGATGAAAAGGTCAACACTCCACTTTGACTTTAAAACTCTGCACGGCAATTTCAAACCGCCGCCTAGCTAACTGTGAAATATATTCAGCCTGTAGATTATCATTTTAATTAATCTTGCTTACTTGGTCGTGTAATTTAAACATTTGCTGGGTTTGCTGGATGGAGAGAAGAGGAGGAGGAGGAGGAGGAGGGAGATAGAGGATGGTGGGATGCGGGGTGTGACAGGGAGAAGAAGGAGGGACGCTTTGTGTCAGTGGGTCTGTGTGTGTATGCAGGCGGGCAACTACGTTTGCAAATTAGTATCACCTTCACAGAAAATAATGCTATTCTCTGCCTTATTAAGCCTGGAAATGCCAAAGACTTTAAACTTTGAGGAGTAAACGAGTAAACTGAGGACATAACAGGATAACAATTACCAGTTGTTGCAGAGAACTGGTTTTACTCCCACTTCATTAAAAATATCCAACCCTATCGCTTTTCTTTTTTATCGACCGCCAATGTTTTGTTTTTAATTCTTGCTTTCTTCAATATCTGCCCATGGCAACTACAATATGGTTTAAGGACGTGTATGTAATATATATACTGTAATAAGTCAAAAAATGACCATGAAATGTCATCGGAGATTAAGGAAACGTGCTAAATTGAAATACTGGCTTCTCCGACAACAACGCTACAGCCAGTATGTTCTCCTTTGAAATTTCCATTCCGGTCCTTACCGTCTGTTTTTGTTTACGATCTCGTCCACTGCCCATTTCCACACCAAGCTGCCACGTAAGAAACAAATTGGCACGCAAACACAGTCTTCTGCAGCCATGGAAGCAAGCAAACAAACTGCATCAACAGAGATAACGTAACATTAGATTCTTCATCTCACTGTGGTCTGTGTGCAGTTGGGTTATCAAGGCGGTGAGTATTTGAAACACACAGCCGGTGAAGTGATTCTAACTACTGCTGGCCAGAGGCTAACGCCGTCATGTCTAGAAGGTAACCTTCAAATTGCGAAAATTGGCGCTTACTGCGATCAGTCACACCAGAGAAGCAGACGGGCGACTGCTCCAATGTTTTGAATTTGGACTGCTGTTACCCATTTTAAACGCTACCAATCAGTGCAATATATTGCTCCTTTAACGTTAAGGAAACAAATAATCTATTGATAAGGTACATATGGTTAGGGTTACACAACTATAACACTTGGTTAAGGTTAGAGCAAGATCGTGAATTGATCCTGTCCACTAGCCCAACCTTGTTTTTCCACCTTGCTACATATAGAGCACATTACTACCTGCACTGGCAATGAAATTTGCCATAGCATTAAAGCTTGAGTCGCCAAATTGTGCAATATGGACGTAATTTGTACAGCTACTAGGCTGAAACACTTGGTTCAGTGAGACGTTGTATGGCCCTTTTACACCGCTGGAACTTTTCCTGGAACCCAGGAACTTTTTTAGGAGCTGAGGAACTTTACTTGCGTTTTGACTACAGTTACGTAGTTTCAGACGTTATTGAATGTTAAAGGGGACATATCGTGCTCATTTTAAGGTTCATATTTTGTATTTAGGGTTTCTATTAGAACATGTTTACATGCTTTAATGTTCAAAAAACACATTATTTTTCTCATACTGTCTGTCTGAATATACCCGTATTCACCCTCTGTCTGAAACGCTCCGGAAAAAACAGCATTCTTTTGACTGTCAACAAGTACTTGTTGCTGGTACCAATATTAGGATTTAGGATGGGAATTTCTTGTACTTTTAATGAAGCTTAAAAAATGTGAGTGACTCGTCATTTGCTTATATTTTCAACACAGTCAACACAAAATAATTAGAAACAATCAGGAGATTGCCGCATCTTTAGTAGTATATTTACTCAAGTAGCTGGATTTACGTACAAATCTGAAGTACATGCTGAAGTCCTTTTGAGTATTTCCATTTTATGCTACTTTATACTTCTACTCTACCACAATTGGTGGGAAACATTACACTAATTACACAACTATATTTGACAACTATAATGACTTACTTTGCCAATAAAGATTTTGCATACAAAACATAATAAGAGCTTATAAAATATGGAGCACTGCTATTGATTAAACTACCCAACAGTATACTGTATATGAACTAGTTTAGGGTATCCAATAATATCACATATAATATCAAGAATCATCACAGTCCCCTCAATAGCAAATGATACAAAAATGAGATTAGATATTTTTCCTTGGCATAAAAAAGAAAAAAAATTAGTTCATGGGTTATTGAAGGAGACAATGAACACACACACACACACACACACACACACACACACACACACCAACTCCAAATCAATCCCCATGCATATTCATTTGTGTTTTATAATGGGGTCTTTTAGCTACACATTAAGCCTTGCTGTGTGATTTATGAGTCCCCTCTCGCACTGCCGTTGCTATCGCCTCCCTATACACTTCATAGCCTGAAACCCGAGTTCACCAGCTGCCCCACAGGTAATACTATTGTATCGTCAAAACTCAATTCTAAACATGATTGATTAACCAATGTTGGGGAAACGAGGGTCACACACAAATTACACAATATACTGTAATGACGCTCATATGTGTAATTTTACTGGCAAAATTGCATATTGCAATTCAGATCTTTTCCAAAAAAGTCACCAGAAATCATAGGTGAGTTCTACCTTCTCTCTTACACATGTATTTGTCCTTTTCCCAACAAACCTTACCTCACATTAGTTATACACTAGTCTGAGTTATGGCAACCCTGCAGTTTTTCATTACGCTCCTGACATGTTTTGAAAGCCTGCTGTGAGCCTTATTTGTCAGAATTTTACAAATGAAAAAGTGTGAATTACATGACCTGGTGACAGTTAATGATTAAAGTAATTTTTCTCTCTTTTCTTGCCGGGCAGCTACATAATGAAGTGTAGTTATACCGTGAATGAATTTCGTATTGAAGTGGAGGCTAATAAGAAAACACTGAAATGTTTTGCAGGACGCTTTAGGAGAGGGTGCTAGCTCACCCTGAAAGCTGCAAATATTCTTTATCTTCTCAATATTATTCCCTACCCCCACCCTTGGGTTCTGTCCATTTCTGAATTGTTGTTTTCGCCTTCACAGCAGGACTGAGATAGAAAAGTGAACATTTGTTTTTCCCCCATTGCTGGGGAGGTGCCACCATTGATGTAGACCTACCCTGCGGTGTATTAGCATATACAACCTCATGCCAGGCAAATTTTATATCTAATTAACACCCCCACATATTTATCCAATAGGTCTGCAGGCAAAACATTTGGCCAAAAACAACACACACTGGTAGTGTATGAGGGATGCTACAATATACGTGTTGCCATGCAGCTTTGATCAACCAGTGCTCTCTGCATCCTGCTGTGGCTGTTGCTACTGTCTGATAGCAAATAGTTGGAAGTCACAGTGGGGACCATGACTCCTGACACCTTACATCCAAGCACCGCTGGGACCTCGGTTCAATTACCCCATGTAAAACGTTTGCTATTTGTTTATTTGTAATTACGCCAAGATGCATTTCCTTTTCCAGTTCAGAGTTATATTGGTCTCACTCACGTACAGCTGGGCAGCATCCCTCTTTGGCCATGCGGTTATACAAACAATCAATACTGGCTGAACGAGCGGTCAATCCCACCCTCTCTCGTGAAAGCATCTTATGGATGTCCAAGGGCAGCTTGTGTCAGTGATTATGAAAACTATTTGTACAATTTTAGCCAAATGCGTTTCCTCCTGGGCTTTCCACAGTGCTGCTGAACCTGAGAGGATCTATTAAGGCGAGTATGAATTCAGTTACACCTCGTGACCAAGCTAGTAGTAGATTTACCTTGCACAGCAGCTGGATTCTCGCAATGTCACAAGATCATGCGAGGAACACATGTTGTGAAAATCCATCTTGTCAGGCTTCAAGTAATGTGTCTGGCAAGCCAGAACTCAGACCAATTTGTTCATTCTAAACAAAAATGGCAGCTCCTAAAGAGGTTAGGGTAGATACTGCAATTTATCAGAACTGGAGTCTTCACTGAAAGAAAAGCAAAGAACGGCATTGAAGGCTTTTCTTGAGGGAAAAGATTTTTTTAGCTCTTCTCCTGACTGGATTTGGCAAGAGTTTGACAGATGGTTCATCCAATCACCTGCACGTGTTTTTTGAAAGTGCTTGCCCTTTTCCAAACAGTTTCCAATGACGGCTTCTCAGATGGTTCTGTCTAACAAACCATCAGGTGCGTCAGGTTAGTAATAAATACCCACCTACAGTATTAAGCCCTGTTCTGGTAGTTTTCTTGTTTTTGTGGCACCTATTCTATATCTATGCTTCAACTCGTTACTACCTGCGACACACTGAAAGGACATCTAAAGAACCTTCACTGTTCAACCACATCAGAAAAAGAAACCTGTTGTGCATAAATGCATTTTGAAACAAGACTTAATGGAACATAAACAAGCAGGCAGCACTTGACCAAATTTATACGGGAGGCAAAATGTTTAGCAGCACAGATAGCAGCCGGCCAAACTGTCCCCACCAGGCAAGCTATTATACCACCAGGAACAACCTGCTCTGTCCAACAAACAGAAATTGTACCGGGGCCATTAAACGATTGCTTTCGATCTTGTTCACAAGTTGACGACATGTATTGTAGACAGGAGGGGATTTTGCGGATTTCAATGGCTGCTTGTGGTTCCTGCTCACAAGAGGAAAAAAATGTTCTCTGAGGGATTGATACAATATGTGTATTAATGCAATTGTACTAATAGAGCCATATACTGTATATTCTCAAAGACAGGCTTGAAATATAAAATGGGATTTCTACTTCACTGTGTTAGACGACATCTGTTTATCGTCTTGCTCTGAGCTACAAAGGCAATATCACATGCTATATGATTACCTAGGATTTATTTTGGTAACCTGAGGCCTGTACTACGAAGCAGGATTTGCGGTTAGCGAGGTAAATTCAGGGTTAACCGTGCATTTTTCACCCTACGACAGTGGTTCACTGTTGAACTGTTCGAACAGTCTCTGGGCAGCTGCCAATCACTGCTTGCGAAACTCGCAAACTCCAATCAAACTGTCAAACCAGACAGCGCTGATCAAATATGAATCAAGATTCTGTTTCTGTAATTCCTATTTATAGGCAATCCCAGTAACCTTTATTAAGTCATACATCTAAAGAGGACAGGTTTGATTAAAAAACGGCAGTTAACTTCTTATTATTTTATCATTCAGAGCCATTATTCCACTTGACTAATACCATTTCCAGTACTTAAATTGCTCTTTCTTTGCTTAATCCTTTCATTGATAACTTTTATGCCATAAAGTAATACAAGATATGAATGGTCTAGCAGACAGCTTATTCTTTTTGGAAGGTGATGCTAATGATAATCACTTAAAAATTGTGTTCCACCACCCCGACAGGATTTTATAAATTAACTTGTGTTAATAACTCTGTATATGTGCTTTTTAAAAAAATAAAATGGATGACTGACTTGGACTGCTGCAGATCTCTTATTGAAAAAGAGACATTTTTTTCTCATGGGGCTACCCCGTCTGGATGGAGATGGAATTAAAATTAAATTTAGTGTGCAATCTATTATAGGCAAGCCTGGTGAGCCAGACAGTCTTGCAAGTAGATCACGCCCAGGCACCCGGTCTGATAGCAGACTTGGGTTACAGCCACTTTGGGTCAGTCAACTTAAAAGCAGAGAAAAATCTCCTCTGCATTTTTCCATTTTCATGATTTCCCCCGCTCGCTCTGCTTTTGACAAACATTAACCTCAACAATTTGAAGTTATATAGATGTTTCGACGAATAGTATGAGGAAGTGCAGGCCTTCCTCTGCAAACTGCTGTATTATTACAACCACTGCAGTCTGTTGTGCTCCCAACACAATGTTATAAATTCTTTTAATGATCAGTAACTCTGAAATGCAGATCAGGTTTTGTGGACACGCTGTAAAGATGAAGCTTCTCCACAGAGAAAAGATTGTTCAATGTCAAACAGTTTCTCTCGGTTTCTATGTTTTCTCCTCCACAAAAACATCTCATCACAGCAAAATGCACATTCTCAGTTTTTATGAAATGTTATTTACATTAAAGATGTTAATGACATTACATAAAATCTATTGTGACCATACTTCTGTCTCATATGTTGTAAACAGAATTATAAAGACGTGACGCAGAATTAATATTTTACAACGGTTTGTGTGATATCTTATTAAAAGTTATGTGTTATTTTTTTGTGTATTATCTCACGAATGTCCAGCAACAAGAACGATTACTACGCCAGCGCGAGCCCCTGTTTAGGTAACAAAACCTGTTTAGGTAACAAAACTACTTGGTTGGTCATGGCACTTAATAAAGTAAGTTAAACCAAGTCAATATTGAGTTTTAGTTCAACGTATACTCATACAACAACGCATTTTCATCCCAACTCGTCACATACCACCACTTTGTCACACCTCTTTTCGGTGTCACGCCCCTTGGTGTTACACCCTTTGGTGTCATACCCCTTCTTGGTGTTACACCCTTTGGTGTCACGCCCTTTGGTGTTTCTTTATTTCCTGCATCAAAACCACTATAGTTAGGTTTAGGAAAGAACTACATGCTTGGGCTTAAAACTACTACATCTGTACAGTGACAATGACACTAAACATTGTGAACACGGGACATGAACGAACAGCCAATTGTAACATGACGCACTGGACACGAACAGCGGTCTCTTTGATGAAAGCCTTGTGTTCCTGACTTCCTTCGAGGCAGCCGAAAAACAAGTAGTCTTGTACAGTACCATGGGTTGGAGTGTTGTGTTGTGTGGTTGCCATGTTTCACTACCCTTTTTTTAATAATTATTTAACAATTCATTGTTTAAATACACTCATGTGACAAATATTGCTTCCATGGAATTGTCATGAGTAATTATACAATGTTGTAACGCTAAGAATGGCAATGCTTTTGTAATAACATTGCTGATTCAATGAACTTAATCAGAATCAGACTCTTGTTTATTGCCAGGTGTATCAGGTATACACTAGGAATTTGCTTTGGTTCGTTGGTTTGTAATGTCCCAGCAATTTCTAATTATGTCAATCAGACTGTTAATTGAATAGAACAGTAAAGAGGACATGCCACAAAGCGAAAAAGGAAAAATATTGTTCTATTATGAAAAATGCTTTGAACTTTAGATGTCAGATATAATGTCACGTCAGATAAAACATGACAAACAACTTAGGACAGTGAAGGCACATGGAGCACAGCCAAACAGAAAGACCATTAAGAATAGAAAAATAGGTCAAAATAAATGAAATGTTTTTACATAATAAGGATACTTGGTGAATATTAAGGTCATTGGCCAATATTGCCCATAAAGGTTTTAAATTGGCTGACAAACTTTTACAAATGACATTGGCTTTTAGTTTAAATAATGCTTCAACTCTTCCCAGTGTAATACATAGCTCAGCTCCCTAAGCCGCACTTCAAAGGTGGGCACACACTCCTCTTTCCACTTCTGAAGCATGGCTTTTTTTCGCTTGTTTCACTCACGATTTAATGAGAAACTGCCAAAGGTACATGGAGTAGGACAAAAACACAACACGCAGGTGCTTGTGTACAGTGGTGGAAGCACTGAGCTGTTTCGCTGAAGTAAAAGTAGCTATACTCTACTGCAAATAAAAGTCATGCATCTGAAAAGAAGCACATTTTTTAGCTGTTCAAAATGTACCTTAAAGGGAGATTTGTCAAGTATTTAATACTCTTATCAACATGGGAGTGGGCAAATATGTTTGCTTTATGCAAATGTATGTATATATGTATTATTGGAAATCAATTCACAACACAAAACAATAACAAATATTGAAACCCTCACAGGTACCGCATTTAACGTAAAAAAATATGCTCAAATCATAACATGGCAAACTCAAGCCCAACAGGCTACAGCTGTCAGTGTGTCAGTGTGCTGACTTGACTATGACTTGCCCTAAACTGCATGTGATTATCATAAAGTGGGCATGTCTGTAAAGGGGTATCCATAGAACCCATTTTCATTCACATATCTTGAGGTCAGAGGTCAAGGGACCCCTTTGAAAATGGCCACGAAATTTTTTCTTTGCCAAAATTTAGCACAAGTTTGGAGCCTTATTTCACAACAAGTTAACTTTGACAGCCCTAATCAAAATATACCAACAGTAAAATAACAGAAAAATGTAAATTATGTCATTGGATTATAATTATTGATGCATATCAAATCTGCTCTCACATCAGCTAAAAACAACAACAAATGGATACACACCTAAGTTTGTTTGACACACAAAACAGGTTAGACGAAAACACCTTAAAACATTCAATGATGATCTGAGCAAATCAGATGTCAGGAATACTCACCTACGATGCTGTTGAAAAGAATAACATTACATGCCTCCTTGCTTTTTAAATTGACATAATATATCCCAAATAACTTCCAAACACAAACACAAAAGTATGCCATGGTTCAAAATAAGAAGACATAAGACACAGTAATTCGTCAAACTCTGCTGAGTGCCTCACTGGTATTCATCGCACAGGAACTAATAGTTTGGAACTGATGATTTCTGACAGGATAATAACTTTTAAACGGATGCTGAATGTCAGATGACATTCTGTGAAAATTACAGTATTTTCCTTTGTGATTTTGATCTGGATTTGGCAAGAAATTTCGGGTGATGAGACGCATATGAAATGTATTACGTAGCCCCACAGTCCCTCTCCCTGTAGACGTGATGTGAAGCTGAGTATATGCAGACTCCCTCTCTCTAACACACACGATCTGAAGACAGCAAACACACAACACCGCTCTCACAACTTTATCTCTCACTTTCACAAACACTACTGAGTCTCCTCTTGCTTCCTCTCTTTCTCAAATGGTATTCATAACTCTATGAGAACAATCACAAGAGCATTTTTCATCACTGCGTGTCCTTTTCAAATGCAAACCCTCATTCCCCCATTCAAGACATGTTTATGATGAGATAAGTCGGAGCACACACCAGCATGAAAAGCAAAAAAAAAAACCTTCCCCCCATCTGTGCTCATTTTATACTAAATATGAATTGGCCAAAGAGTCCACCAGTGGAAGCGTTTGTGGTGTCTGCTGGGCCGGGCTATTTGATTTGGACACGAGCTCTTGGCAGCCCCGAGTTTCTACTGTAAATGAGAGTTTTGGCTGCAGCGGCCAGCAAAACGAAAATTGGATGAGTTTCCTCCTTCTCCCTCTTTCTCTCCCTCTTGGCACCCCGGCTAATGTTGGGTTGAGTTTTCAGAACAGGTTTCATCTTATTTTGGGGACATGTTGACTCTTCAGGCTGTGAGAAAAAAAGCAGAATGATAAGAAAGCAAAGGACATCATTAAATTCGTCATGTGCACCAGGGCCACTACTGCATTAATTGGCATGGTAGCATTATGCTAAATGTGAACTCTCTTTATGCAGGGTGTTTGTGGGAGAAAAAGCTTCTTCTTCTTTTTTTTTTAGATAAGATCCAATAGATAGACAAAGCATCTGATGGAGGATTTTTTTTTTTTTTTGTTATCTAAGTACTGAGGGAGATTGTAAACTGATCTATCTGTCAGAACTATCAATCACAGTCTGGACAACAAAACACGATTACATTTGCAATTCGGGGCTTTAGGAATACAATTAACTTAATCTGGAATTTACCAGATTGTTTTTGATAATAATAATGACAAAAGAAAGTATAATTCAAGTTTATTTAATGAGGTAAACTTAAGTATAGTTCAAGCATATTCCCAACTTTATGTAATAAGTATACTAATAGTAGTATACCTGTAAGTGTACTACTTCAATACTTTTTAGTTTATATAAAGTATACTTTAAATATAAGATTAGTAAACTTTGAGTTTACAACTAGTTTACATCCCAAGTTGTATTTTGTACTGCAACTATAGTATGAACTATACTACAAGTGAGTTTATATTCTATACTACTACTGTTAGTTTACTAGTTATATACTTGTAGCCCACTTTTTAGTTTATGGAAGTACACTTTAAAGTATACGCTCAGTAAACTACTAATTTAATTGTTTTAATGCAAGCATACTTATAAGATTTCCTAAGTGAATTTCCAGTACTTAGCCAAATACACTTATACTTTTCTATATCATTTTTAGTATAAGCCAAGTATACTTGGACTTTTCTTTATACTTGTTGGTATAAGCCAAGTACACTGGGACTTTTCTGTATAAGTGTCGGTATAAGCCAAGTACACTAAAGTATCATTTTGTTAAGTATATCTCTCATAAATACATAAAAACTAAACTGAAAGCATACTCTCTTATATTAAGTTTAAAATAAATATATATACTAATAGCACACTTTAATACACTTCTTATACAGCACAATACAATGCATAAATCAGAGTGAAATAAAATACAATAAATAAAATAAATCATGAGTTAATTAAATGATTGCAAGAACGCAACAAAAGCATAGAGATCCAATTATTATTATTTTTTTTAATTACAGGGTTAAATAGAGATGGTGGTTCCATCTTAGAGCCCATCTCTCAACAATCTAAAAGGTATGTGGAGAATCTAATCTAGTGCAGCCTTTTTTTAATTTACAGGTTGTAATGCCATTGTGCCTCATTAACCTCCTATTAGCGTTTTCACGGCACAAACACCCATCCAATCTTCCTTTGGGCCAACACAACTTCACTAACTTTGGGCTATACTCTTATGTCTTACAGCAGCTACTGTGGGTGACATTTTGGGCCACTCTGATTAGAAACAGCGTCTATGGAGAGTTTAGTCACTGCTGAGACATTTCATTTCATAAACCAGACATTTTTTTCACACTTTGGAAGATTTGGCTAAAAAAAAAATGACTGCTCTCTGCGTTCACTTAGGAAAACAGCAGCCACAGCTTTTTCCATATTGTCCAGTTTCAACATGGTGATTACTGTAGCGCATCGCGGAATAGCAACAAACGCCGCATCAGCGAGAACTGTGGCATTGGTCAACTTCTCCTCGTTGATAAATAAGGAAATGAGGGAACCTTGGCCAGCACCAGTCAGTTATTAGTGGAGACACACAGGCGTTGACGTCTGGTCAGCTGTTTTGGGTTTTTTTTGATTGCACAGACGATTGCCATAAAGTGCAACCCAAGTGGCAGGGTTTGTTCAATTAATACTTCTAAAGCTTTAAACAGAGAATGTAATACGTGGCAGATGGACATTTTTACTCTCAGGATCAGTCATTTTCTGGTGATCAGATTTCTAACTGCAGAATCACATCAGCTTTGAACCTTTTGTTGTCGTTCTCTTGCCTTTGAGCATGTGTAATTGCAGTGGACTTGCAGCTGATTCGCACACTGGCTTCTACAATGTGATTAATGCTGGTGTTACACAATATTTTAAATCGTTGAACTTTTGCTTTCCTTTCTTTTGATTGTGGTAATCTTTGTGACACAAGGCTCGCCCTGAGGAAAGCAACTTATCAAATACTTAATCCGGATATCACATTTTGAAACCTTCCAATTTCCTTCTGTTAACAAGGCCTGTGCCCACGGGGTATATTATATTTGTAAGTGAAATTTTTAAGCTTTATTCATCATTTTTGGAATACACTCTCTGGGATTGAGCCACAAACATAATGTGACAATTATCTTGCTTGACAGCTCCTTTTGGGCACTACAGCCAAACATTTCCATGTCTGTAATAGCCGTGATCTTGTGAATTCATACATAATGTGTAATTTTTTTTAAAGATTGGATAAACTTTGAAGGCATTTTGGTGTTGCCGAAATTCATTATGTGATCTAAGGAGAATTTCAATCCATCCATTTTCCCCGGCTGGGAGCAGGCTAAGCAAGGTAGTCCTGACGTCCCTCTCTCCAGCAACGCTGGAGAATTCATAAGACAAGATTCAAAGATGCTTGTCACTTGGCCAATTAAAGCATTTTTTCTTAGTGGCAAGGTAGGATTAGACTAATCTCACCTAAATCAACAGGCTGCAGCTCCCGTGGTGCTTAGACCTTTGAAGAAAACGCTAAATGTAAATGTGTGCCTCAACATCAAATCTGAACGACAGCAAGCTTATGGCAGGTGACCCTGCAGGCTCAGTCCGCAATTCAGAAAACACCTGGTACAGTACCAGCAATTAGAGAATAACAGGATAACTCAGACTCTCAGAATTGCAACTGAGCATGCTCAATTCAGACTGTACTGAACAGTCGCAGCCTACAATGTTATCACAAAGTAGATTATCTATTCTCTGTCACATTTTAAGGCACATTTTATGCCTTAAAAGAGTACTCCACCTATTTATCATTCCACTCCTATACCATAGTTTGACTCACGATGGACCATTTAATTATGTAGCCCAATCAGATATATCATGTCATGTGTTTTATGCTAAGTCTGAGAAGTGAAGCCAATGTGGAAGTGCATTAAAATTTCATTTTCCCTAATAGCCAGCAGGGGGCGACTCCTCTGGTTTCAAAAAGAAGTCTGATTGTATAGAAGTGTATGAGAAAATGACCCTACTCCTCACTTTATTTATTACCTCAGTAAACATTGTAAACATGAGTTTATGGTCTCAATCGATAGTTTCAAATCTTCTTCAATACAGCAAATTATGGTCCCATTTAGAGTCAAATAGACCATAAAGCAGGGGATGCTTTAGGGCGGGGCTACCTTGTGACCTTGTCTGCGTTGTCAGGTATGGGAGTTGTCAATGTCTTCGTCTTACAACTTTAAACCTTTCATAGTGTGTTTTCAGTTCATGAAAGTTAACATTTTGGTCGCCTATAAATGTCTTATTCAGCGTTCAGTTGTACTTTGCTCCCTCTTGTGTCACTTGTGGTTGCAAAAAAACAAGATGGCAACGACTAAAATGCCGAACTCTAGGCTTCTAAACGTCAGTCCACAAACCAGTGGGTGACGTCACTGCGACTATGTCCACTTCTTATACAGTCTATGGTTAGTCAGTCTAATGCCACACCCCCTTGTAGTCTTCAGCCCCAATCGACTCTGTTGTGACATCACAGCTCACTCTGGAGTCACATATGCAGTAGTACTCCCCATAAGCTGTAAACACATTGATGTGTAAAATTGGTGGACTTCCCCCTTCAAGAGATTGGGACAGTTTGGTTGTAGCTGTCACACAGAGAAAACGCAGTATTATTTACACAACCATTATGTATCTTAAATGTTTCATACAAACTAAACCGTGGCTTTTCGTCACATAATATTACAGATATACTGCAATTCTACAAATGCATCCCTACATTTTCATAACAATCTAATAATATATAGATTAGTAGGTCTGGATTCTATTCTTCAGGAAAGTCCCTCAATGCCCCTTTTCTGTGTATTTAGCTTTCTCACACTAAATCAAATAAACGTCTAAATGTCAGCTTTGTTGTTGTTTAGTGATTTTATTTTGGTTCCACCCAACTCCTCCTAGCAACACAACTGAGTATTAAAAGCTAAAAGTGGAGCCATAAACATATGGCACTGGTTTCCAAGTGCGACACAACCAACACTTTAAAACTCTTTTTTTTTTTCTTAGAAAAAGGCCACTTCACAGCACTAAATCTAATCCAGCTAACATGTGGCCAGGAATGTGTGTTTGGGGCCAAGCTATGTGTAATGACACACATGTGTGAAAGGGCATATCTAACCATGGGGAGCTAAACGAGTCAGCTTTAGGTGGCTTGACCTTTGAACCGAACCAAAGGCTGGTGTGAGGGAGCCACCTCTAATGAAGGGCTCAGAGTGGAAACCGCTGGACCTCCTCTCATTTACAGAAATCACTCTCAAAATGAAAAACTCTCCTTTTAGGGTTTTATTCATTCAAAGGAAGTTGTTTGAACGCACATGCTCTTTTTAAACACTTCACATTGAAATTTAAGAGCTGACCAGTTGGCCATTACATAAGCAACTCCACTGAAGCAGTTTGGGGTGAAGAACCTGAGTATTAACCTCATTTTTGTTGGAGTTGTTGGAAGTCACATAGTATCATATCTAGCATTCAATTATTTCGTTAAGAGCAAAAGTAAAAAATAATTGAATTCCTATTTTGATCCCAGCTCTATCACCATTTTTCTGCATGCATTTTCACTTTTAAAACCAATATTTTAAACTGGACGTTTGGATGGATAAATGGACAGACGGATTGATCGATGGATGGAAGGACGGAGGGATGGATGGACTGTACAAATGGATGCACCAATACTGTAATGCATAAATTGAGTGCATGGAAAAGCAGCAAACTGAATGACTGGTAGATGAATGGATTTATCAATGGATGAGTCGACTCAATGTGTGAGCTAAGACCTATTGGTGACTGTTGGCTATTGGTGAAGCGACTGTGAGCTATTGAATGAAGGGCTGGGTGTATGAATATAAACAGATTGGACTGGAATGGACTAATGCATCAAAGGAAAGAGCTGAAACATTGCTTTGTCTCTGAAAAAGAAAAAAATCAATTTCAAAGAGCGAGACAGGATCCACTCATGTCTAAATTGCTATTGAATCTTGTTGTGATGGTCCTTGTTGGGAAAAGATAGGTGAGATGTGGTTCAGAAGACGACGGACGATACAATATTTGAAAACACTCAACAGCAATGCGTCTTTCCTGTTCAACATCAATGGTCAACTCTCGACTTATCACGATGTGGATATAGAATTCAAACCCAACGTTGCTGTAAGACACTTGTTTTCTTAACTCAGGAGCACACTGCATCGACACAGATTTCCAGTATAATCCATCACCTCATCTCTAAAACGGGCTGCAGCGTAGTTTGGTCAGAAGTTGGCGCTATAGGCTATGCATGGCTGTAATCCACCAGTAAACAGAGTAGAAGAAGTAGAGGTTGCGAACCGTAAACAAAACCAGTTGGCTTGGCCATCTAACCATCAACGAGAGAAAAATGGAGAGAGGTCTTCAGGAATTTATTTCAATTGGGCAAGTTGTTCTTATATATCAGCTAGTTTTGGCCTGTTTCATGCGGTCAAGAGACGAAGACAAGCATTCAAGCATTATGTGAATATCCGAGAAGACGCTGACACATTTAGCACATCAACTCTTTTTTGACAAAGGCAAATACCACCTTTTTTTTTCGCAATTGAAGAAGTTGTATCGAATTTTTCTGTTCATGGTTAATGTGTCTGAGTGTGGGTGCTTAATATTAATCACATATGCAGTACTTAGAAGAAGTACAACCTGTTAATTATTTTAATTAACATTTTCTAACCTTTGGTTTGTAACCTTTTTGATGAAATCATTGATGTGGAGTAACTAATATCAGGTGACATTTTTTTTTCTTCCAAAATGACACATTTCCAATTGAAAAGTAATGTTCTGCCATCTGCTCACCACAGGAACAGTTGCCTCTGGCTCTTTGAGTCCTGCTGAACTCGGAGGACTCCACCTGTGTAATTAGTAGTAGGAGCGCAAGTCTGCCTCGGCTTTCTCACGTAGACATTTCAGTTAGTTTATTGGGTTTATTTTAAGGCAGAGAAATAAAGTTTCGCTGTAAATTGGATGATGAAGGTCACTGAAATGGATAGCTCAAAGCATTGACAGATCAGACCACCACCTGTGTTTCCACACCCATTGTCTGTCTTTCCTCTATTATCTATGGTCATTGAACATCTGTAAAATAATGTTCAGATTATAAAGTCTCAAAAGAAAATGAAAAAGAAAACAACATAAAGCATCTGGTGTTTCCTTTAATTGCTGTTAGAAGTGAGAGAGGAGGATGTTTCAGGGTTCAGTCTGTTCCCATTACGGACACGATGACATGATGACACTCAAGGTGTCCCCGTCGCGATGTGTGTGAAGTTCTGTGTGTCCCTCTTTGGTTGTGTTCCTGTCTAATACAAGTCAATTTAAAGTTTAAAAAGCAAGACATAGTCTCACGAACCATGACCACAGATGGATCAAGGTGTGTAAATACGGCGCAGTTGAGTAGTATACAGAATATTTTAGTTGCAGTGACAGTTTTGCAAGCAAACTCGAGTCAAACTATTGTTAAAGCCTGCGTATGTGCATGTGTGTGTTATTGAGAGAGTGGGATGACTCAACTATTTCATAATGGTCCCGTTCTTTCACCTGATGTGAAACGAACAAAACAGGTTCTTGCTTTTTCCCAGAATTCCTTGCAGAATAAACAGCAGGAGACACTGAGAAAGAAACCGAATCATTAGGCGATGACGACAGAGATCTGAACAGGGAGACAAAGGTAGAGAGGAAAAGACTTAACATGAAAGAGACATCAAGAGAAGGGTGTGAGAACGGTTTTGTTTATCGCAGAGTGGGAGTAATATTAGGTTAAAGAGAGTTATTAAGAGCACTTTGTGGGAGTTTAACACAGTGGGTGAGATCTACTCATCAGGACAAAGGTGCGATCCCTCTCTTCTCTTTTCCTCCTCTTTCACTATTCTATCCAACTCTTTTGACTTTAAAGGATAGTTCACGATTATGGGTTTTACCATCAGGAATAGTGATTGTGAACAACGTGTTGAAAATCAGGCTTAACGTATCTCAAATTGACAGGAAGTGAGACAAAACATGTTAACCACATCAAATTAGCCACAATCTGTCGTCGTAAACTTGTGCATTATGGAACTGCAATATGGGAAAAAGACGGGAAAAAATCCCTCCCAGTAAAGGCCCTACACACCGGGGGCATTTTGTTGTGTGATTAATTCGTCAATATATGTTTTAAGATGCTGTTTTTGTCATGAATACTTTCACACAGAGTGTGAAATGGGTTGAGTTGCGCCTATATTTATGAAACAACAACACGGAGGCCGAACCAAGATGGCAAACTTTATTACTCCTTTCAACCTTGACAAAGGCAGTGCAGACTAAATCCACTCCTCCCTTTTTACCTTTTACAATAAAAGCACTAGACATATATAATTTGCAAGTGAGTATTTTGTCACGCCCCCAGTGTGTAAAGGCCTTAAAACACTACTTTCAGTCCAGTGTACACATAGAATAGCATGTACAACTGCTACAATGAAAAGGATATGTTAAACGGCAGAGGTTCAGATGGAGGCAAGGAAGGTCAACCAAACACAAGACTCGGTCAAAACCGAGTACATGTCTGGACCCTGTATGGTCAGTTTGTGAATTTGTGGCTAAGTTGTTATACAAATAGCCAGTGGTCATGTCTTTAATGTTAAATTGGGCGGTACATGTCCACCAGGTCCAGCGAGGACATTAGGGTACGTGCTGCTGCGCTCAACTGGCCGTTCAAGCGGTGACGTACCCTATCGTGGAGTGCACTTGATTGGTCCCTGCTTTTCAAACTTCTCTGTTTGTAGTGCTGACCCTCTGCGGTCAAGCCAAAAAATCGTCTGAATCGACAATAAACACAAAGAAATGTTCACAGAGAAACACAATTGTACAATGGCTAACACCCAATTTGCAAAAATCATTGTTCAAAACACATCTTGGAATATTTTAAATGCAGCCCACAACTCTCCCTGATGAATTCAAAATCCCTTCACGTGTTCTACAAAAGATCCATCGCTTCCTAGGCACAGCTTTCTCAGAGATTCGACAAATGTGCACATTGTGTTCAATGTGTTTTTTTACGACGAAATGCATCCAATCATCCCTCAACAGGGAAGCTGATCAAGATCAAAAGGGTCATCGGCTCCAATCCCATAAATCTGGTCTCCATGATGATGTGCCCGTGTGGAAAAGCAGATGGGAGTAAAACACAAAAAAAACAGGAAATGTTTGAGCGCAGAAACTGCATCCTCGATCATTTTTGTATGAATCTATTAGCAGGAGACGTCTTGTGATGTGAACACTAGGCTTCAAGATTGTGTGATTCAATTGATGAACATATAACCTTTATTAGTATCCTGTTCCTGTTCATCTTGCTAGGCATTCGTATAGACAGTATACGTCTATAAAAGTATTGTATCCTCCCTTTTCATCCATTGGGTCTACCATAGGGATTGCAAGGAAATCAAAAGAGATCAAAAGGATCCGGTCAGGTGAGCTACACCCTGCTTTACCACAGATACTGCAGTTCACACAAGATTAGGATCCAGGACAGTCTTCTAACTTTGTTATGTTGCAATGATTGCTTTTGTTTTAAACTCTTGTTGAAGGACAAATGCCACCTGGTAAATTCAAATATCACGGGAACATCTTAAACATTCATCTCTGCTGTTGCATGTCATCATACAAACATTCGATAAGCTCGCAATGTTGATCAAAAATGTGTGTAATGTTGATTACAAGTTTAATAAATCACTACTTGGCGCAATAGTGCAATGCAGGGCTGTAGTACTCGTGTCCGGTCTTGGTCTCGAGATCACTATTTTAAGTTTTGCACTTGTCTTGGTCTCGGGCTCGGTTATTGAGAACTGGTCGAGTTGTTGGCTGCTGATTTAGGATCAGTTGTACAGAACGTTGCCTGATTCCCGCAACACATTGTCTCCCCTATATGCTTTAAACAGCGGCGCTGTTAAATGATTAGCGCCGCTTCTAAAAATATCCCTGGATGCAATTTGTCGTAAACAAGTTACTTACTGTAACTCCAATTCTGAGTGTGAGAAATGCAAGGAAGGAAAGAGGGAGTGACACAGTGCAGCGGACATTTCATTCACCAGACGGACTGTACGCGGACCTGCCAATGTGCGCTCAACCTGCAACTTCCTCGTCTAAGCTATTTGCATAAATAATTATCTCAGATCAATATCGTTTGTAGATAGATTATGTTTGCCCATCCCAACTCCTATATCAGCATTGGAAATACACTATTGTGGTTTTGAACAGTACTCGATTTGCTCTGGACTCGGAATTGTCTTGGTCTCAGGCTCGGCTATTGAGATCTAGTCAAGTTATTCCTAGCTGCTGATTTTGCAACACTTATACGGAACGTTGCACGATTCCACCAACACAGTGTCTCCCCTATATGCTTTCAACAACAACGCAGCGCCGCTGATTAGCGCCACTGCTAAATAATTTAGCAGCAATTTGTGCTGCCACGGCAATGTGTGCTGCCAAGGCAAAAAAAGTTCCTTACTGTATGTAAATCCAGTTCTATGAGTGCGAGAAATGTAAGGAGAGAAGAGGCACTCATACGCCAGACGCACTGTACGAGGACTTGCCAATGTGTGCTCAACCCGCATTGGACCCTTTCATGTGAGTCACCTGTCATTCTGTTTGTCACTGTTAGTATAGAGACTTCAGTCTGCAGTGTAGTTACTTCACTGAAAAACCTGAGAATTGGACCGTAACGTCTACACTTCTCTCTCACACCTACCTCCTCATCCAAGCTATTTGCATAAATAATTATCTCAGATCAATATTGTCTATAGATAGATTATTTCTTCCCATCCAAACTCCTTAATCACTATATTAGCATTGGAAACACTTTAATGCCTGTGGTCTTGGACAGGACTCAATTTGCTCTGGACTTGGTCTTGACTTGGTCTCGACTGCCTTTTGAACTTGGTGTCGACTGGACCTGGTCTTGGACTTGATTAAGTTGGTCTTGACTACAGCCCTGGTGCAACGTGCAGATTCTTACTTTCCATGTTATATAAACACCTATGACTGATCTATTACTTTTAGACTCTGTACAGTGTAGGCAGTGAGCAAACGATATGTATTCTCCTCTCTTTTCCTCTTGCCTATGACAAAACACTAAAGCCAGTCCTCGAATAGTCAGTCCACCTCCATATCTTCCTCCTCCTCAGAAGGGAAAGTGCATGTTTATCTGACTATCTCCATCTGGCTGGCATTCCCTCCCTCTACATGTGTCAGAATCTCTTTTTCTTATTTTCACCCTATTTCACACGTCCTCTCCTCCGTCATAAAAAATATTGACCAGTCTGTCTGTCTTATTGGCTACCCTCCCTATTCTCCCTCATAAAACCTCTTTCTCTTTATATTTCATTGTGCCTCGCAATCTCTCCTCTCATTGGAGGCATTGCCGGGTCCTTCCTATTAACAACAGGCCATTTTTCGATATAAAAAGTGAGGGATCCATCCCCTTGTTAGTGAGACCTTGTCAAATGACCCTCTTGGCCCAAATAAAATTCACTGCAGCTGTTTGAAATACTCAGCTAACCTAAGACACACAGGGAAGCTCATTTTACATGATTCCTGTAATTGATTAATGTAAATTTTAATGAATGAATAATCAATCACTGTTAACATAGATTCCATTACAGGGCACCAAAATGTCCTGTAGTGTAATGCAAATTGCAATTGTGAGCCAATCAATAGCCTTCCTGTCCTGATTCCAGGCTTCAAGAATGGCTTTTCAATGGGAGTCATTATTGGTAGACTCAAAGACTTTCCAGGAAACTTTAGATATATTCTGCATGCATGAGCTGCTTATGTACACATATGAGATACAATACAGCTGAAATTAAATAGCATGTTTAGTCTACTATAGCAATACATGTCTGCTCTGTAAATGATGTGTCCTTTGAGAAAAGAATCTGAAACCATAAGGGGGAGAAATTTAGTTTTGCTTTCATTCGATGGAATACCGCTGAGTAAAGTTAGCAGAAGGCGGATGGTCTCACTGAGCCAGACAGCAGCCTGCTACACAACATAGCCACAGAATCTGAACAAAAAACGCATTAGTTGTCCTCATTAACTAACTTACAAACTTGCACACACAGGTTTGGTTTTGATTTTGTCTCTCTTTCCCAGACACTGACACGCCCCTCCAGCCAGCTGAGATGAAAAGGAGCATATTTGATTTCCCCAAAGACCTTTTTTATTCCTTTTTATATGAGACTTTTTGCAATACTCGCAAAACATTGACAGTATGTTTGACTAAATCTGATTTCAGTTGGACTTTAAGTGTAATGTTGCTCATCCTGATGATAAACCTGCAGAGACTGCCCTCATCAGGAAGTTATATTTGTGTCGTTTTGAGGCTGTAATGCTCATTGGAAAGAAAACAGTTTTGAGCACTTGACAAATTGATATTCTGACCTATTGAAAAGGATCCATCCATAAATGTCAGCCCATGGGGGTGTCAAAGGAAAAGTCAGGCGACCACCATTAGGATTCGTCCTCCGAGGAACATGATTGTCTACCAAATCTCGTGGCAACCCATCCTGGAGTTGTTGAGATATTTCATTTTGGACCAAAATGGTGGACTGACAGATATTGCATATTGAATGTTTTCTCTGTGGATGCTTGGCCGTATGTTTGGTCCCGCCAAATGGCGTAAGAATGACACAGTAATTTGTAAGTTCTTTTGCGTGCAATAATAACACCTTTGTTGCCATTGGCGTGTCATGTGTACGCCACGTAGTCTGTACTGACCGCATTGCAAATGCATCCGAGTAAATATACTATGCTCGGAGCTAGTGATGTAGAATAAAAAGTGAGAAAGACTGTTTATGGGATGTGGATGTGTTCAACAAACACAGGACTTTCAACCAGGAGACCGGTGTTTGAGACCGGTGTTCGTGTCCCAAAGTGTAAAGTTATTTTGTAAGTTATGTTTGTGACGTTTGTGATGTTTTTTCGTACTTATGTTATGTTGTTTACATAGTTATTTTAAGCTCAACCATGATGTTTTTTCCTAAACCTAACTGAGTGGTTTTGTTACATAAACCTAACCATGACCGATTCATGGTAACGGCATGGCATAACGGGGAACTACGCCCATTTTCAAAATCCATACATGTTATTCCTATGGTCCAAGACAGTCCAAAAATATTAGTAAACATGAACAACTCTCTCCCAAATCCCATAACTAGAGTGCTAAAACTCAAACTTGTGATGTTATAAGGTATGAAGTGTGGAACCGCTCCATAGACAATGAATTGGGAGAGATGTCCTAGATGACACAGAGAGCACCCAGGCAAATGTTCTGAGTATATGGGAACATTTTCTGTTTCACAACACTACAGTAGAATAAATCTCATTTGGGTATGAAAAAGTAAACAAACATTCTGTGGGTCCACAAAATCAGCCTCCCATTCATTGACTTTATACCCTACGACATCACGAGTTTGAGTTTAAACGCTGTAGTTTTGGGATTTGGGAGAGAATTGTTCATGTTTACTAATATTTTTTGGACTGTGTTATACAATAGGAATAACATGTATGAATTTTGAAAATGGGCGTAGTTCCCCTTTAAATGACACGCGGACATGTGCTATTCCCATGATATCGGGATGGTTTTCCTACCATTTGTCAACATTGGTTTCTTTTAATGGCCACTAACTATGACAAAGCAGTTTTTGAAGTTTAGTTTTACAATCTTAACCAAATGTTTTCTGAACAAATGCCATTATGAATTATTTTGTAACAATCATTGGAACGGCTTTGGAGAGCACTGACAAACAACCTTTTTTTCGTTATTTAGTTTGGAGAATTTGTTGAATCTGTTTCCAAGTTTGCAAAGTTATCCATGGGAAAAAAAACTGCATCACAAATACATGAATTAAATCAAGCTCAAAACTTATCTTCAGTCTCTAGTGAATGTCATTTTTTGGGAAGAAGTGTAAACTTTTATTCTGCGCCCAGCAGCCAAATAAGCTACTGCGATCTACCGAGACAGTTGGTGCTCAGCAGGAGTCAGAAGAGAAGAAGAGAGCCAAGCTGAGCCCCACCACACTCTAAAGTTTGTATGTAGTTTTAAGATTCATAACCAACCACAAAAAATGCATGGTAGAAAATCTGGTCTGGAGTAATAACAATTCTCACAAACTTTCTAATTTTGTTAAAAGTTTTGGTTCACACAGCGGCAGGCATTTCCACTGATTAATTGGATTGGGGAGAGAATTTTAATTTTTCTCTCTTCTATTTGGGTCACAGTAGAGGTAGAACTTTAAGGAGGATTTCAGAAAGCCACAACTCTCCTCTCAGTCACACCTTTCAAAATAAATAAACTCCATATCTTGAGTCAGAGAGAAAAGAGAAAATATGTACTATGCCTCAGCCCTTGGCCTATTTTTTAGCTTCTTGCTGGTGTGAAAGGAAACAGAGAAAATAAAACAAGCATTGTATTTCACTTCCCTTTTTTGTTGATTTTGGTGATTTTGCTCCATTTTTTAGGCATCTCAGTGTCTGGCGAGATAAAATACGTGCACCTCGAGCACACTCAAAGAATGTTTTCATCGTGACAGGATCAGCTTTTTTTGTTAAATGATGAAAGTGTTCCCTGAAAAGGATCCAGCAAAGACGTGAGCACTTTGTTCAAGACAGACAGTTTTGCTGCCTCTGCAGTAGCTGTCGTTTTGCAGGAAAATTTATAAGAGGTAAACTGGAAATTATGGGAAGACATTTTCAAAAGAACATAGGTTTGAGTAATATGTACATTCAGACAGTGAGGTTAATAATAATCATTCTTCATTTCAGAGATTAATTATATGACTGTCACTACATTTGCTTGGACAAAAACAATAGTGTTTTTATTTGTCTGGAAGGCTCTTGAAAGTTTCAACTATTCCTAGACATATTGGATTACTGATGAAAATAAGTTCTAACAAGCTCATCCATTCTAAATGCCTACTATAACTGATAACTGTAAATTTAGATTGTATGGATCCAGTGTTAGAGGTGAAATGGAGCAGGTGGGCAGGTACTACACATTGCACCTTTAGAGCTACTCTGAATTATGTATTATGTATTTCAAGGCAGAAATATGTAGAGTCCTTTTTGTACAAAAGTATGTGGGTGTAATGTGTAGCCCCGGGATATGGAAGCTTATTAGAAACCAATGAAAACATTTTGTTACAAAGCAAATGTAGGTGGTATTTGATCTGTTCAGCACGTAGCAGAGAAAGACAAATAATCAAGTTTGTGCCATCGTGACATGACTCAAGTTTCAAATCCATGCAGACACAAGCTTGGTTTGCACAGGATGTGCCATCATTTCAGCTAAACAGGTACATAGTGTGTTTGTGAGGAAGAGGGAGAGGGGGGAGAAGGTCCAGAGAGAATCCAAGCGAGCAGAGAGCAAATACGAACCAGGAAGCAGAGATGAAAGGGGTGAAGGAAGGAAGAAAGGAAGGAAGGAAAGAAACAAGGGGAGAATGTGTACGCCCTCGTGGTCCATGTTGAGTTTCCTCATTTACATTTCAGACATTTGGTCAGATCCCACATCAGTGTGACCGACCATCCTGCATTCTGTTTTTTTGTGGAGGTTTCAGTGGGTTTAAACTTTCAACGGGGAAGTATAGCTGCTAAGTTATTCCTCCGTTTTTCTACAAATGTCCAGCAACACGTGTCAATTTCCATTCGTCCCATGCATACAGTCTTTTCAAAATAAATGTCCGCTTTCACAGGAAACAACTTCCTGAGGTTTAGGCAACAAAACTACTTAGTTGGGTTTAGGAAAAGATCAACTTGATTAGGTTTAGGCTATAAAACTCCTTAGGTTTAAGAAAAGATCGTGGTTCGGCTTAAAATAACTCTGAATGTATTGTTATCTAAGTACGTAAGTTACGTGACAAATGCATCAACGTTGACTGGTTCTGGTTTCACACGGGACACTCCCTATGCGGCATTCGTTGCTCTTTATGTTTCCTGGTTCACGATTACGTGAATTACACATGGATCGATTCCGTAGGATATACACAAATTGCATTGCATTACTTTTCGAAGGTATAGCTATATTGCCTGTTCAGTTACAATTTTGGGTTGGAAATGTATAGGAATATGAAAGGGAAGGGTGAAATGACATTATCTGGCAAAAGCTAAGAAAGTGCATGTCTTAAGTAACAGCAGGGGTACCTGTGACCACTGTTGCCATTGAATAGACATAGATTTTGCTTTCAAAAAATGTAAAAAGTCTGTAAAAGTGGAATTAATTATGCTAATTTTGCAGTTGGTTTTTCATCAGTGTGCTATACTTGGCACAATTGCAGCTTTCTGTATAGAGAACCAGGCTTGTGCCCAGATGCTGGTTTAAGTGGCGTATAACATGTGTGACTTTCATGCAGGAGGCAGCTGGAGTTGGCATCTAGTCACCTGCCATCAACGTTCATCTTTTTATTAACCGTAACCACGATTTTCCTCTAACCATAACTAAATGTTTAATTTGCCTAATTCTAACCATATTTTATTTGCCACAGTCATGATTTTTCTCCAACTTTAAGTTGCCATGCAGATATTGTAGATTTTAAAAATGTAAGCATTGGATGTAAATAAAATAAACAAAACAAAACATTGTAAGGCAACATAATCATAATTCTACAGGAATATCCAATATTGAGGTTCTTGTCTGGCTATTACAGTAAGTACTATATTATACAGTTTCAACAACACATATTGGGAGATAAGTATCGTCTACTGTTAAGCACAGCTAGTTGTGGGTAAGTTAAAAAAAACAGCAGGAATTCTTCTTGTGCCAATTTAGTGGCAAAATCTAAAAAAATAACTCCCTCAAAACTGAGAGCATTGCTCTCTCCTAAATGTTAATGATAATAAACAAATAAATATTCATGCATATGTATGTGTTTATTTATCTATTTATATTATTTATTATTTGGATGTTTTTGTCCCTATAGCTTTAAAGGTAGGATGGGGTGTTGGTGATGCAAGACTTGGCAATGATGCTGTATACCTGGACAGATAATGTAATGTTGGAACCATCCATAGGTTACAGTGAGTTCTCACAGTCCACATAGAACAGGATGAGCTGCTCTTTAATTCATCTCTGACACTTACAACAAACTGTATTGCATCAGGCCATCTCTTGCGCTGGGTAATCGAAGTTGGTGGGTGGAGACGAAGTTCCAGTTGCTTCACCCAGGGGATCCACCAAACCACAACATAAAACTAAATGCAAAAGGCATTTCCTACAGATTATAGACTAAACTTTTATACTGCACCACTAATGCCACATAGAGTTTGTAGCAGTCCAGTGAATAACATGGTTACCTGTTGGTCTACATCTGTTTTTGGGACTGGGTTAAGTACTCCAACTTTACCCATAACCACTATGCCTAACACCAATCCTTAGTCCATCCACTTTGACCGCTTTCACTCCTTCGCATTTCATCATCACAGTGCCTTCTTCCTCTTCACTCTCCTGCTCTCCTCCTCCTCCTGCTTTTTCCACTCTTCTTCCTCGCCTGCTCCTCTAACCCCCCCACCCCCTCTCCCCGTCCTCTCCCTCTGCTCTGCGGTCAGGAAACCTGAAGAAAACCATTGCAGTTGGAAACCGCTGCCAAATAAAAAAACCCAACTTGTTACTCTTAGAGTTTAAGCTCCTGCCAAATAAAAGCCCCTGCTCACAGGCCTGTAGGCAGTAAAATGTGGTAACAGAAACCCAGGCTTGTAAATCACATCTTGATTGAAGGCTTGCTAAGAATGGGATGTGACGCACGCACATGTACGCACTTAAACGCTGTCCCTCTTTTCTCTGTCCGTTCTTACTTTTCAACCTTTCTCTCTTTCTCCTGATGTCTATCGCTTTCTATCTTCTATCTGCTACTGTCCATTCTGTTTCTATAGTAACTCTTCTTTAATGCTGGCGTGTCTTTTACCCTCCCGTATCCCCATTAATACATCTCTCTCTCTGTCTAGAAAGCCATGTTTCCTAACAAATGGACCGCTAAGACCGTCTGACAGACGGCTTGGTTTTTATAATGCAAATAACTCTTTAAGCCTTTCAGCCCACAACTTTTCCTAAATGTGTGTTTTTGATGTTGTCTGAAGCCTAGAAGGGACTAAAATAAAACACACAAGATTTCGGTCCATTTATTCCTCTGACCGCCACCGCGCTCATATGGACCGTATTATACATTATTACCATATAAGGTCACTTTTTAATCTCATGTTATTCCATTGCGTAATGTGTTTGAGATCACAGCGGCCACACAGTCAGGAACACATCCACTGACTGGTCGACAGACTCAACCCAAGACATCAGGAATTGCTAGTGGATGGCTAACAAGAACAATAACTGTTTTCAACATGGAATTAATAGATAAATAATCTCAGAAACTATTCAGTGTTGGATTATGGATTTATTTTACAAAGTCTCCAAAAAGACACTGCAGTTCAAGGCTGGTTTACAAAGGTTCTGAAAGGGATACGATTGCACTCATCGAGTGCAACGTCTCAGACATACTTCGACATGAAGCCCACAATATAGTAAGCTACAAGTAATATATTAGTGTAGTTGTATATTAGCATTGTAAGAAAAATTGGTCCAAATTGGTAAATAAATCGATGCACATTACAAAGATATATAAACATTGTAAATTGGCACGGGACATCAAAAAGTCCTGTGATATTTTGTTTATTCCTCATCATTTCTAGTAACTTCATCAAACAAATGCATTATTGATGTGAACACAGACAATGAAATTACATATTGTTGTTGTTGGGCAGAAACCTCGTATGTCCAAAAGCGTTACTTTTCAGGAAATTAAAAAAAAACAAAACTGTGTTTTTAAGTTATTGAACACTGCAAAGTCAAAGTTGGTATTGTGTCTTAATATATGGTCAAATACTTGCATATGTTTTCAGTTTATCATGAATCTGTGCAAAACACTGCCTCAGACAGTGACTAGGCGATTTCGACTGACTTTGTTTACCTTCAATGAAGAAGGACGCAGGGTGGAGCTACGAGGTTTGCCGGCAGTTTGAGGATCCGATGGAGTTAAGGGATTTAGTCACAAGCCCTTTTTAATACTATTCATTGGGTAAATGGTGGTTGAACCGACAGACAGATGTAAAGGGTGACAAATAGCACTGATTTATGAAACAAATTAAAATGACGTCTAACTGTAGGGGGTGGTAGAATCCTGGCGGTCCTATAGTGTTAAAGCCATCCTGACCATCAGGTCACTCCAGGATCGGGTTGGGGTGGACGTTCGGTCATTGTCAACTTTAACACTCCCAATAGAGACTCTAATGAGCTTGTTTTCAAGATGCGAGGCCTTATCTACCAAAAAGTCCAAGCCATCCATCAACAAGACCAAGATCTGTCAACAGCCAATGGGTAAATATGGCCTCTTAAAATCTTCAAAATAAAGCACCATACTGCAAAGGCATGTTCTTCCAATCAGGTGCAGGAAAGGTTTATATTATGTCCCTGCAAAAGAGAGCACATGTCAATCATTTATTCTAAAGTCTGTTTGAAATTAAACCTGTCTCTCTAGAATGCCTGTTGAGCCTTGCCAGACCACATTGAGCATTTGTGGGTTGGCTTTCTAAGGGGAAAAAAAAAAAAAAAAGATGATGGATGTGTGCCACAGGATGCTAAAGCACATGCAATGTAACAGAGTACTGTACAGGACTGAGAGTTTGGCTCATGGCGCCATTCATTGCGGCTGGACAGCTAACAATATTAGGCATCAACTGTTTCGGAGCTGGAGTGAAGGCTGCGCTGTATATTCACCATACCAAAGGGCTTCTGCTTTACCTATTAAAAGGTATTATACTTGTTACATTTATCAGAAAGTCTTCTGCAGTACAGCATGCCTCAGATTTGAGTGTGAAAGAAACAAATAAGTCAGTGTTTTAACTTAATTTACACATAAAGATATGCCCAGGTTGAAGAACTCCAACACGTGACCTTGATATCCTAGGCTTGCAAAAAAAGTATGTGTTTAATGACAACATCCGTTAGTGTAGGAGCTCTCATTCTCATGTGTGTGTTTGTTCCCCAATAGGTGGGTTTCCATCCAAATGTAGCACATATTTTAATAAAATATTGAGAAAATCTGCAAAAGAATATGCAAATTAATCATTGACTGTATATCAGAAGCGGACGTAGTCACCATGACATCACCCATTGGTATGTGGACTGCTGTTTTGAAGCCTCAAGTTTTGCATGTTGGCCGTCACCATCTTGGTTTTTGGCTGTCGCCACCATGGTGGCTAATTTTAGTCTAAATTTATCCTGAGGTGTCCTTCTAGGTTAACATTTCATTACTCGTTAATGTCTCTCTATGTTCTCTCTCTCTCTCTCTCTCTCTCTCTATATATA
>CAKAOH010006657.1:0-49841 GCA_916701665.1 Sebastiscus tertius
AGTTACTTAAAGGGGACATATCATGCTCATTTTCAGGTTCATACTTGTATTTTGGGTTTCTCCCAGAACATGTTTATATGCTTTAATGTTTAAAAAACCCTTTATTTCCCTCATACTGTTTGCTTGGATATAGCTGTATTTACCCTCTGTCTGAAACGCTCCATTTTATTACATTTCAATGGAATTGAATTGCGTTGCTAGGCAACAGCTTGGGTCCATGTTTACTTCCTGTCAGCTGATGTCATTCCCATACATTGCAACAGGAAATAAACAGGGACCCATTTAGAATATTTACGTTTAAAACTGTGAAATGGTGTAAATATTGTAGATTTGTGACATCACAAATGGACAGAATTTCTGATGGCTTGTTTCAAAAGCTCAGTTTCTGAATATGGGCTGTGTGTGTTTCTCTGTGGATTACGCGTTTCGATCCTTTCACCTGTTTATATAGCACTTAAACCTGCCTTATAATATAAAAGACATGAAAATCTCACTTTTTACAATATGGGACCTTTAAGAGATTAAGATTTCACATACAAAACATATGATTCTCTTAAAAAAAAAAAGACACATTGTATTAAACTATCCAACTATAGATAAAGTGGTTACAATTTGATCCACTACATTACGGTGCTTACATGTTGATGCCTCAATATTATTCCAATAATATAATACGTATATAATATTTGCCAGGGACCATCCTGCTGCATGAATACTTTTATTTTTGACACATTTTAAGTACATATTGCTGGTAATACTTCTGTGCTTTTATTTGTAATGGTCTATATATTGTAGTAAAGGATACTGAATACTTCTTCCACCACTGGCTTCAAGACATGACAAGGCTATAAAGTGAGCTTTCTGCTTTAGAAAATTACACTCATCATGGATTTCAAAAGCCTACATTATTCTATCATTATTTTTTTTGTCCTTATCGCCCACCGCTACTCACAGCATAAATCTAAATATGTTTAAATGGAACTCGACAGCCAGCCAATTATGGCGACAAAAGAGGTTTGCTTCGACTGCAGTCGCACAGAAAATTGGATGAATACACATATTTGATAAACGAGAACACAGATGTTAGAATGGGTGTGAAGAAAAAGAAAAATAATATTTTAGTTGTTTCATAAATGTTTATTGCACTCAGATAATCAACAATACAAACATGAATTTGACTACACAGAGATGTCTGCACTGTGTTCAACACATTGTAAAATCCACAGCCTCCGAAGGACAGAAACACCTTAAACACACGGGAGTTTGGTTCATGGACATATTGCGGTATTACCATCCAATGGTATAAATTAATTAACTATGAAGAATTATGCAAGGAAATAACTTCTTTCCAATGACATAGAATAAAACAAATAATGTGAGACGTTCAGCACACTGACACAAGGACACTTGATTTTTCTAGCATTTTATGCATTTTTTCTGTCACTGCTAAAGTTTGAATATTCTCTAGTGATAACTACTTCTAGTGAATAAAGTGAAAGCACTGAGGAAATTTTTTTTTTTCTTATGGCAAGGTTGACATGCAGCTGAGAATGACAATCTATTAGTTTAGTCTTGAGGTTTTTAACATGGCCTAAGAATAAAACAAATACAGCATGTAAAATAAAAAAAGTACAAGGAAATGACTAAATCAACGCTGCTTAAATTCAATTTTACTTTTTTTTTTTCTACCTTATCGCTTTGCTTAAGTAGAAATCTTAAAAACACTTATTGTTTACGATACAGATTGATTCTCAGATATGTATATTTGCATGTTAACAGGGCTCCAGGTGCAGAATTAAGGTCAGCTTTGTGAAATAATTCATTTTTAAGGCTGAAACTGAGTCAGTGTGTGATATGCTCTTATGAGCACACCTGGACTGGAAGATACATATTGGCAGGAAGGCATATTAACTATTTTCTACGACTTTATGAACATAGAATATGTTACACACATGGACGGGTTTCAATGATTAACTTGATTCCCCACATTTAGGCCACTAAATATTTGAATTAAAGGTGTCTTTTATTCTTATTTTACCTGAAAGCATCACCTTTCTAATGCTTCACAGGAATTCAGTTAAAGCTACATGATAAAAATAATAAATGAAATGCATGCCGATATAGATGTAATGTTGCTACCGCTATCTTCCAAAACACTGCATATGGCTGTTGTCTTTACCACGTCTGCCAACACTGGAGAACTTTGCAAGCTGTCTAGTGTTGAATAAAAACCTGAGGGGAGACATAGCAACGCAGGAACCAACATCCCAGTGCAACAAAGCCAGGTTTGGTGTGAGTTTTCGCTCGTCATTATCCTAACAGCGCTATTCTGAACACTCCTGCCAGTGATCCCGAAAAAAGATTGTGTATAACCACAGGCCCCAGGCGTGAGGAAACAATTGCATGGAATAAGTTCTCTGGAAGGACAAATCTTCAGGTTTGAACCAAGTTTGTAAACATTAATTCGAGTTGTAAATGCCTGCTGCACCTTTTGCGATTTACGTGGTCTGGGTGGTGGAGCTATTTAGTGTCAGCTGTACTGGCACTGCAACAGCAAGTAACGTATAGATTGTATGATGTCGCTAAAGGGTGAGCCCATAAGGAATAGAAAGCCTTGAAATTTTAAGAGCCTCACAGGTTACAAAGATCATCTAGGAACCTTTGCTACTCTTATTATAATGGACACTCAGAAAAGTAGGACTAAAACTAGACTAAACTTTAATGGTGCAGGTTAAATAAAAAGGCAAGCAGAAGGGGGATGTAGAGGCCTGAAGTTGTAGTGGGATGTATGACTGAGCAGAACAGCTAGAATAGGATCCAGAGTAGGGCTGCACCATTTTGACAAAACATATGTAATAATTGCGGTTATTTTGACTGGTGTTGTGATTCGATATTAGGGAGTATTATAATCATTATTCTCATTTTCATTGAGAGACATAATAAAAATGATTATGGTGCAATTTTCGCCGGAATCTGTATCAAACAAAGATGTTTTCTTAAGTCTATGATTTGTAAGTCAGGACATCTCTGCGGCATCACAATATTTCATTTAAAATCGTATTTTTAAAACACATTTTGCCTTTAAAACATATTGCAATTTCTTCCTCATCTTGTGATTTGAAAATAGCAGTAATTGCAATTTCGATAAATTTAATTGTGCAGACCTAATCTGGAGCAGATGGCAATGATGTTATCTTGCAGATGGTTACCTCAACCTGCCTCCTACTGACAAAAGTGAGGCCGTGGCTGGATAGTCACAAGGAGAAGGCTGAATAAAAGAACATACAGAGAGAATAGGATTAGAATAGATAGGGCTTGTAGAGCAGACCGTAGATTTTAATTACTGAAAAAGTAATTTAAGCTGATGTGCTGCTCCAAAATCCACAGCACACAGTCTAGCTAGGCAGTATTAATAAATACCTGGACCAAATGATAATAATAATAATGTGGTCTACAAGTTAAACATCAGGAACCCTAATTCTGATTGCATTAACTCAGCTACCCTCGGAGAAACTTGAACCCACAGAACCCCAGTAGTGATTTTATTGTTCAACCCTCTTCTTAATATCCCACACTTGATGTTCCCTGAATGTTAGTGAATGCAATTCAACAAGCGCCAATACTTGTTTACCATTTTACCATTAGTTAACTGCACGGTAAACTTTTAAAGCTGCATTCAGCAACATCGCTGTCAGTCTGTGCTATTAAAACCCTACCACTAGGAATAGGAAACAGTGTCGTGTCAATAATAAAGTGCTTCACAGGCCAAAAGCCTTAGGTACGATTTATTTCTCACGTAAATACATGTGTTCATTTTCAGCTCGTCTTCCTCCCCGTTTCTCTTTTTGCAAAGCCGAGCCAGATCAGTGAAAGCCATGCATCACACACACACAGTCAGGCCGAATGGTGGATATAGCAGTGCGGCAGAGGAAGGGAAATCATCTGCACTTTGTGCCAGCATTAGTTTCGACATCAATGGCTTCTTTCGCTTATTTTTTATGTGACAACTTGTGCCAGTATATTCTTTGATGTTGAAAAAATGTTGCATGATCTGTTTTAAATGATCAAATAATGAGGTAAGAGGCAACTTAAGGAGCGGATTTTTAATTTGAGGTATTAAATCAAAACTCTGGTGGGTTTTAATCTGAACCAAACTAATTAAAACATTAATTTCATAACCCAATGAAAGCTGGAGTGAGACTTGTTTGGACTGCAGCCAAAGTAAAGTGACAGATAACAGTGTGATTCTACCTTTTTTCCAAACTTCCATACACACCTACCCACTAAAACATACCTACTAAACCTCTTATGCTCATGTGCAGATAGACTGGATTGTTCCTTTAGGAAGTGGAGGAGTGCCTCCTCTGAATGTATGTGTAGACTTTGACACAGTGGTCCCAACAATCCAGCACTAGCAGCTGTCCTTTCTGGGTGGTTGCCACTCCTACGGGGCACGTCAGCCCCTCCTGGATGAGAACTTTGAATCCACCCTCTTTGGGAAACTGGAGGATTTCTTTCCTGCCGCTGTCCGTTACCAGCAAATCCCCGTTGGCGTCTACGCACATGCCAGTGATGCAGCGGAAGTCCTCCGTCTCTGAGAAGAAGTGGCTAAGCTGCTTGCCCAGCTGGCCGTCTGTGTCCACCGAGCCAATGGAGAAGCCGCCTTCCAGGTGGGGCTCGTTGTGACGTTTCTCAAAGTTCAGGGCTAGGCCCTGGGTGAAGTAGACGGTTCCAGCCGCGTCACACGTCACAAACTTTGGCCGCACGGCAGAGCACAGTCGGTTGTAGCTCACCACGCCTACATTGCGGTCCACTGCTAGACACCAAAGCTTGCCACCTTCCACATCCGACACCACAAACTGACCCGATGGCATGGCGGTAATGCCCCAGGGTTTAATCAGCTGGTTCTTATGGCAAGCCACACAGTGTCCGTCCATAGTGTAGACTTTAACCGAGTTATCGTAGTTGTCGGTGACCCCGATCAGGCCTTGAGACGTGACGGCGATGGATAAGGGGATGAGGTTAGGCAGATCGGCCCCGAGGAAGCTCAGGACGAAGTTGTCGATGCTACTGGCGTTGCGGCGGATTTCGCGCTGGAAACCTTTGCGATTGAAGATCTGGATGCGGTAGTTGCCGCGGTCAGCCACCAGGACCTCGCCTTGTGCCGTTACACAGATGCTGACCGGTAAATTGAACATGCCAGGTAGAGTTCCCTTGCAGCCCATCTTCTTCACAAACTGGCAGACCGGCGGCCCTGAGCTCGCCCCGGCTCCTCCAGGTGATCCCCCGCCCGCATCCATGGACTTTGACTTAAAGCTGCCCGGTGAACTAGACACCGCCTCCTCTACAGCTGCAACCATGTCAATGTCTCTGTAAAGATCCATTGGAGACCCCCTACCACCACCTGTAGCACCCATCGCCCCAGTTACACTCGCTACATCACCCTCAAGTGCGATCTCCAACCCACTCTCCTCATCCTCTGTGTTCACGGTGTAAGTATTTGTTGTCACATGGCCCACTTCTACAGGTTTTGTGTGCTCTGTTCTGACCAGCTCTGGCTCTTGCAGCTGAAACATGGTGGGCAAGCTGCTCCTCCAGTCCAGATCTTCATCATCATCGCCTTCGCCGTCATCCTTTAGCAAAGCGATGTCACTCTGCCTCACCAGCATTGTCAGGTAATCACAGCGTGACACCACTTTTACCTCTGCAATGCTGAGGAGATACGTCTGCTCCTCCAGGACCTGCCCGTTCAGCTTCTCCACTTCTGCCATGGAAGCCGTGAATGTCCTCCGAGACCTGCCGAGTTCCTCTTGAAGACGCAGCTCAGCTGAAGTGTAGTCCTGCTGCACCGCCTGATACTTTAATCTCAAGGTCTTGGAAATGTTATCAATAGCTGCCTTTTTCTTCTGAATTTCACCCATAACGTCACGCAGGGAAGTCAGCTTGCCGCCCAGTTCTTTACGACGCTGCTCGGCGGCCATCCTGATTGGCTGGACCGAGTGGCCTTCATGCAGGTGGCCCTCCCCTTTGCAGAGCTCGCAGAGGACCGTGGCACAATCATGGCAGTACTGGCGCGGTAGGCGGTTGCAGCAGGACTTGCACATCAGGGCGGCGGCAGCAGCACTGCAGGATATAGTGCAATCTAAGATCTTTAGCACAGTGAGATTATCGGCCAGCTGAGAGATGCTGCTCATACGGGACACCTTGCTACAGAAGGGGCAACGCACGCCGTTTATAGTATTCGCCAACAGCTTCTCTAGACACTGCCGGCACACCGTGTGGCCACACTGCAGGAGTTTGGGTCTCAACTGATCCTGGCTGTAGGTCTCCAGGCAGATGGGGCATTCAAGAACCTCCCTCATTAGATCTGGGTCCAGCGGGGGAGATGCTGCCTCCATGATGGTGCTTTCCTTGAGTGAGAAAAAAACAAAAGATTGTAATAGTTAACCATTCTGTGTGACAGTAAAACACAATGCCACTAACTCTAAGTGAGGAAATGACTATGTATTATGTTCAATTTCTGATGCCTCACAGTTGTGTATTATATAGCATGCAGCTGTATTTTATAGCATAGAGAAACTGATACTCAAATTACACAATAAGTCTGACGCAGTCACTGCGACAATAAATAAGATAGTAAAACATTGCCACACACCTATTGTTAGTGGGCTAGTTTGCAGGTGATTTGCTAGCAAATGAATAAGTATCTGGCTAGCAGCTATACATAACTAGCACAGCAAGCTAGCTCTCTACTGCTTCAAAGTAGCTAGTTGTCTCAGTGTAACATTAGCTTATATAACCTTAAATATTATGGTCAAATGACTTATTGGGTGAGCAGCAGTTGAACAGAGCACTAGTTTACAATGTTGTTTAAAGAACTCTTTATGGATATTTAAATCAATATCCTCCTCACAAACACTAACCATACACTCACACACTTGTCTTTTTTGATATATTTACTGGAATGTTATTGTTGTTATTATATATATATATATCTTGTCCTAATTGTTTATCACTATTATGTAGTCATATTATTTCTTTATATTAATCTTGTCTCTAGGTGGAGGCTTCAGATAAGCCCAGTGGTTTGTTTTGCCTCTTCCTGCACTGTATATTATTCATTTATTTGTTTTTGTTATGTTGTGTAGTCTTAAATTGTTCAAAACAAATAAACAGGAAACCATTCACTAATCTATTGCTAGTCAACAGGATGTGTTAGTGGAGCTAACATTACTTACAACTGACTACTTTTGCTGCTAAAGTCAATAATGTACAATGTATTGTCTGCAGTAGTTATAACAGCAGGTTAGCTAATTGTGTGTTGATATAACTGACACATGATCGTTCCTCGCCATAATTACTGTACAAGCAATGTAATAAGCGAGCTAACTACTAGGTTATAGCCTGTCTAAGGCCACGATCGTGCTCTCTTCATGCTTAAAAATAACTTGACCTTGCAGTCCAGGATTTACAAATCGTATTGCATTGATAACTCTCCCATTTTAGACCAGTAAGTGTGAGGCCTCTCCACAAAACAACAAACACTGTCCCTTGAACACAACGCGACAATGTTATCCAGCATTATCACGGGGCTGCTTGTGATGAACGTGCATCCGGACATAAGATATTATCATCTTAATGTGTCTCTTTTGACATTGTCTGTCTAAAAACGTTACCTGTTCTTCGATGTTAGCTGGTGTGAAGTTGGGAGGTTTGGATGATGGGTGTGCTGTGGTTCTCCTGCTGCTGCAGCTGCCAGTGAGAGAGACTGCAGTGTTGACGTGACGACGTCACACGTACGCGGCGAAACGTCATACGCACAGCGCTGTGAGTCTGACGTGTGTTTTGATTGGCTGCTGTGCGTGGGCTTGCTCACAGGCTACATTCACTGTACTGGTGATGATGCAGTTCATGGGAACTTTCTGATATTTACTTCACAACAGTCCCATATTCACGCAGAACAGACAGGGGGCAAAAGAGTTGGTCAATCAAAGTCTGTTTTTTTTGTTTATTATTTATTTATTTATTTATCATTGATTCATTAATGCACAGTATCTACTTTAAATAATTCTCCCAGCAAAACAGTTAAATTAAATATACCATAACTTGTTCTGACTTATAATGTAACTTGAACTTTAACATCCTGAAATGACAGTGGTCCTTTTTATTTTTTTCAGCAGGAAGACTGTACCAGTCTATCCTTAAAAGTAGTAGTTAGTTTTCAAAGTAGGGTCCAGGGTCCTTGAGGGAATTCCATGGGGTCCCCATCAAAAGGGGATTTTTTATTCACTATAATGCAATCCATAAGTAACACAAAGACAGAATCTATGACTATTTTGGTCATGGGTTTCATACACTTTCTGTAATAAAACATCAAAAAGCAAAAATCCTAACAGATGGGGGACCCTGGCACAAAATCAAATTGGGGTCCTGTGGTCTTATTTGTGTCAGTTTAGGGTCAGTTTAGGGGTCCTTGACGTAAAGGAAGTTTGGGAACCACTGCTTTTAAAGAACAAACATATAAGATTAGTGAACTTTTTGTGAACAAGTAAACAGACCTGTAACCGAGAAATGAAGTCTCACAGAGAGAACCTGAAGTAGCTACTGCCCACAGGCTACAACTGCATCTAAAAACGTCCAGATGTGGTGACATTTTTCAGTTTTTAGACACGAGTCGGTAATTCTAAAAAGAGACCACTAGATGTCAGAATAGGTCTTCGAGAAGATGCCCATGCAATATCTCTGCACACAAAGTAAGGAAGAGTGAATGTGGGAATTAGGACCATCTAAGAAAGCACAAAAAATAGGTTCTATATATATATATATATATATATATATATATGCATTTTGATTGTCATTTAACTTATTTAATCAATGTTATTGTATTTTGGCCTGCAATGAACAGATCATTGTAGAGTAACAGCTGTTCAAATAGTTGACATATCAAGATATAAGAATTGGAATGGTGACACATGCACATTTTATTAGCATGTGTCTCTTACTATCAATATTGTGTAAGACTGTAAAATTAATAGGGAATATGAGCTACTGTAGATAACAAGGGTGTGTTAAAATCAGAGGACTGTGGTACATGTAGCACTAGCAGCTGTTTTAATAAAGCAAACACGACAGTGCCAACAGTAACCACTTCTAACAACATCTGTATTAAATCGCTACGGAAGATATCTGACACCTTTGCTGTTGTTGCCCGGGCAACATAACCCTGGCCAGAGGGGATGTGTCCCTCATGAGTAATTATACCGCAACCAGTCTACAAAGACATTTTAATTAACAAAGGCAGTGCAAGATCAATGGCGAGGAAATTCACTCCATTTATCTCCTCGCTATGTTTGATGACAGGCAAGTGTTGCATAAGCATCACATTCATTCCACACAGCAAAGAGATGTCAACGAAGGGCCACTCCTTTTAAACTGCACAAAAAAATACATGTGGTCCTATTTAATTTATCCTCATGAAGGGTGTCACCATTGGTCAGATCACAGTAAAACTACACATTGCACAAACACAAACAAACAGACAGTATTTTAGTGATCCCAGATGGGAATTGTTAGCTACTAGTCTCAAAACAAGACACTTAAGAGTCTCAAAGAAAACAAGAAGAAGTTGTAAAAGTAATTATAAAAGCTAAATGAGAAACAAGATTGTGCAGGTAGAAATCCACTGTGCACTATTAATGTCAGCTAACTCTGACAATCACATTACCTCGGCTATGTTTTCTCCTGGCTGTGTTCTCCGCCAATACGTGACAGTGCCAAATCTGTCATCAGATGCATATGTTTCCATAGATGTAAACAGTTGTATTGAGTTAAAGGAGTGGGGGGGTGAGAGTGAATTAGCCTGGCTAGCCACAGCCAACCTGAGTCACAGGGCTTTATTGTGAGAGCTGGCGTGGTGACGACAGCTCTTTTCTGTGTCTGTGTTGCCTCAAGAAGTGCATGTAATTGGGCTCTTGGGCCACCCCTTGAGCCTGTTTACATACTGTTGCACATGAAGTTACCACCCACCCTTTCAACTGCTTGCCAGTGTCTCGCAGACGCACACAGGGAGTAAGCTGCAGAGACATACATAAATAAATAAATGTATGTACAGACTCAGCTCTCTCTCTCACACACACACACACACACACACACACACACACACACACACACACACACACCAGGGTCATAGCTACAATTGAGGACATGAGGGTCATGTCCTTCTGGGGGGATTTTGAAGATTCAGTGACCTGACGTGCACGTTTGCATTTAAAAATATAATATTATAATAATCTAGCCTAATAGCCTATTATGATTTGCTTCTGGTTCTTCTCATAATGTTTCTAGCCAGTATTATTCACTTTTAATAGTAAAAAAAAAAACTCAGTTATGCTAAAGCAACTTTAATTTCCTCTTTATTTTCACTCATTTACGATGGACTAAACTTTACAATTTGCTAAAGCATGGAAATGCTTTGGCGACATTCAATGCACGTGTTGATTATTAAAGTCAATTCATTATTTTATTAGGCTTTTATGAAAAATGTAAAAGAAGGTCGACACACTGTCACTCCCTTTAAGTGCAATTTATTGGCACATCTTAGTTTGTGACGTTTCGAGCAGATGCTCTTCTTCAGAATGAAATTAAAAGATACATGTACCAATGGAAAGCTGATGATCTTGCCGTTTTAAAGGCGTAATGTTGGTCATTCTATTATGAAGGCAAGGGAGTGAAGTTTGACCCTGAAGTGACCATGCTCCTTTTATTTGGTTTTCACGTTTTTCTCAGGTTAAAAGCTTTTAAAAAGTACCCTTAAATAATAAAGAGGGGGGAAAAAAACATATCTGTGTTCTTCTGACATCTGATCTGATCAGCTTGTACACAACTAGGAAATCACTAAAAGTCATAAAATCTGTTTTCTGCAACACTTTGGAATATTAAGCGCCTGTTTGGTGGCCGTTTTGAAAAATGGCTGCCACGGCCCTTAGGCCCCAAATTAGTAGCGCCCCGATATCTAATCTTTTCATAAAATTTAAACCTACATCTGTGCCAAATGTGTTGCTTTTATCGCGTAATGCACAGTTGTTGTGCTTAACTGCCCCGCACTACGAACGTGATTTTTGTCCTGCAAATATTAGCTAGAAAGTAAGTCCTTTTGAAAATGTCCCCACCCGTGTTCTGTTTTTCTCGGAGCTGTTACATGCCTGCTGGTGAAGCACATGTGTCGGCATGTGTTTGTGTTTGACAAATGAACGGCTGGAAGTTTACACGCCCTTTTCATGTCTCGGGGTTAACTTATTTAACACTGTTGATGTTACAGGAGTCCAAGTGAAATTACACATGCAGACACAATTTAGACGTGTCTCGCTCCGTCTCTCACACACAAACACATTCGGGTTCATGCACTGTATGTTATCTTTTTGCCACTGATAATAGTTTGAAGGATTTCACTGTCATTGAAAGGGGAAAACAGGAAATAAGTCATTTAAAATATTAACCCTAATTGGTCCCAATTACCCCACCTTGAATAATGGCAGGGCTTTTCCTTCTGGTTTGGGGTTTCCCTTCTTGTTTTTTTCTCGGTCTGTGTTGTCTGTTTTGCGTGCGTGCATATGTGCGCTTACGTAATACTGTATGCATTGGTAATCTCCTCCATCCATCGATGTCCCTCTGTATGTACGTAAATGGGGTTGTGTGATTGTAACTTAAACATTTGCACATTTGTGTGTTTATAGTCTCGTGTCAGGGTCCGATGCTCTTTTTTTCATCAGGACAAAACAGCCTCATTAATCTGCATTGGGTGTAGGTTACTCAATACTCTGACAACCTACGCCTATAAGTATTATACATATTCAGTGTTTTTATGCCCAATATCAAGGGGTTGATGAGAGACATTATACATTTGCAGATATACATTTCTCATGCATCGTGGTTTGCAGTGACCAGTGATGATGAATCATGTCTCAAAGCTGCATCATAAGCCAGTAATTCCAACTTTAACCCTCTGAGACCTGCGATCCAGACCAACTTTACTCTCTTTGCCTGTAGCATGTTCAGTTTTAGAGCTAGAGTGAAGGTACAGATATCATATGAAACTATAAAACATAAGGAATCCATTGCTGTCATGTTCTTTGACCTCTGACCTCAAGATATGTGATAAAAAGGGTTCTGTGAGTACCCACGGGTCTCCCCTTTACAGACATGCAGTTTTTTCATGAGGTATAAATGTGTTATTTTCACCTATTCTAAAATGGTGTATTTGAATATTTCTGCATACTGGTGTCCCTAAACAGTCTTGGAATTGAATACTTTGGATGTGACTGTAAAGGTGAGACTCTTGTGGATCCAATGAGTCTTAATGTGGTATTTTTGAGGGATTATTGATCATTTTTGATCAATTCTCAAGTGTTAAAAAATGGTTACATTTTGCACCAAATCTGTGTAACAAATGGTATCAACCCCAAAATTGCTGCAACAACTTATGAAACATAACAGAGCATGGGATGACCATCACAAACTTATATCATCATGTTCTACGCTCTTATACACTTTCACAATTTATTTGAATTAATTTATTAATTCATGTTTATTTCTGATTTATGACTAGAATAATTTGACACACAGTGCTGAGCTGCATCTCAAATTAATCTTCAGGTTCCCAGCTAACCGATGATGTACACCACTTCTATGTGGCATCTACTGTTGACCTGTTATCTCTCCCTAAACAAAAAACCCTTTACCCCACTAAAAAATAGATCTGTTGTGGGTCTCAGAGGGTTAATACACTTTTTTTGTAGAAAGAACACCTTATCACTCACACATGTGCCTGTCCTTGTAAAGCAAATAGACACTGAAGCACATCTGCCACATCAGCACAGATGGCAAATCTGCTCCACTGTAACATGTGGCCTGATGATGTATCCTCCAAATGAAACACTCAACACCCAAGTAGCATTCTCTCCTCGTCTCCGCTCCTCCCCTGCTTCTGTCGCTGCCTCTTCTTTCCGCATGGTGTGTGTTGCTGTCACTAAAAAGAGGAAATGATGAGAAAGAACTCCCCCCTCCCAACTCCAGGGAGAACATCAAATAGTGGTAATTGACACTCAGGAGAAGAAGCCAGTGACACCCCTCCTCCCTCTCCACTCCCATTCATCCTTTGTCTATGAAAGCTGATGACAGTAAGGGATTAGTTGTTGTTTTTTTCTTCTTTTCCTTGGCAGCAAGTAAAAGTAAATCCAGATGTGGACACTTTGTGTAACTGAGGGACTGTGAATGTTCTTTGCTACTCCAAGTCAGGATTCTTAAATTGTTTTATGGAAATAGAGATGAGAGAAAGTTAGGGAAGAGGGGATATATTTTACAATTTGGAAAAGAGTTTTCCTCCCTTTTCCTAAAAGGAATGTGAATAATAATTGTTGTTAACTTTGTCTATCTTTTTCTGCCCCCCCTCCTACCCATACCATCCCTCCCTCTTCCGACTACCCCCTCCAGAGGCAACAGACCAGGGGGTCGGCGGAGGCGGGCGGCGTGAGCTGAAGTCGGTTCCCTTCATCAGCTACCTGTCGGCGCTGCAGAAGAGCCAGCTGCTGTCCGATGACATGGTGAACGGCGTGGAGATCCGCTGCGAGGAGAAGGGCAGCTGTCCAGCTGGCTGCCACCTGTGCCACCACCAGGCCACGATGGGGGGAGTGTCGGCGAGAGGCCGCGCCGGTAACAGCAGGAGTGGAGAGCAGCCTTCCCCCATCCCTGTGCTGCTGGAAGTCAGCCGCGTGGTGCCCCTCTACAACCTAGTCCAAGACAACGTCACCAAAGAGGTGAGAAAGCAGCATGGGGGTAGGAGGTCTGTGTGTGTGTGTGTGTGTGTGTGTGTGTGTGTGTGTGTGTGTGTGTGTGTGTGTGTGTGTGGATGTGTGGATGTGTTTGTATCGAAGGAGAGGCTGGGAAAGTGGCCATAAAACCAGAAAGAGAATCAAGTCAAGAGATGTGATGCATCAACATACCCACTGGATTTGGAAGGAATAATAAAAAACATCCAGGAATGAAGTTTATTATAACATCAATCTACATAATGTCATTGAAGTCTGGATCTCTTTTATTTTCGGAATTATTAATTAATATGGATTAGGGCTGTCAAAGTTAACACGGGCTGCTACTAATTTCTTTAATACATTAACACAACTTGCGATTTTTAGATTGTAGCGGGCTCAGTTTTAAAGCGAGACTGAAGATACTGGCATCATATGAGACTAGATAACCTAAGGAATCTATTGGTACTAAAAATATTGTACTAGCTTGTTGCGAAGGAGACTATATACCGCTTCAAACTTTCACTACATTTTGGGGAGGAAAAACTATCATGGCCGTTTTTAAAGGGGTCTCTTGACCTCTGACCTCAAGATATGTGAATGAAAATGGGTTCTATGGGTACCCACAAGTCTCCCCTTTACAGACATGCCCACTTTATGATAATCACATGTAGTTTGGGGCAAGTCATAGTCAAGTCAGCACACTGACACACTGACAGCTGTTGTGTCGTGTTATAATTTGAGCATATTTTTGTAATGCTAAATACAATACCTGTGAGGGTTTCTGGACAATATTTGTCATTGTTTTGTGTTGTTAATAGATTTTCAATAATAAATATATACACACATTTGCATAAAGCAAGCATATTTTCCCACTCCCATGTTGATAAGAGTATTAAATACTTGACAAATCTCCCTTTAAGGTACATTTAGAACAGATAAAAATTGTGCGATTAATTTGCAATTAATTGCGATTAACTATGGACAATCATGCGATCAAAGTGGCAGTAGTATATTTTTGGCAATATTGACCAAAACATCCATGATAACCTTTCAGCATATTGTAATTCAAGTGTTCTGGGAGATAACTAGACTTCTGCTCCTCCTCATGGCTCTGTTTTCAGGCTTTAAAAAAATCTAGCCCCTGACGGGAGACTCTGACCAATCACAGGTCAATTCATTGAGAGAGCGTTCCTATTGGCTGTGCTCCGGTTATGTGAACGGAACTTGGCGCTCCTTCACCAGATTCCCCAATGGCGGCAGCTGCGTCACAAACTCTCATTTAACAGCTAAACCGTCCACTACAAGATGATTTTGAAAACATTTGAGGAGAGAAATAGGCATTAAGGTAACATAACATTGATTTATATTTGATCAGCGCCTAGTTTGACCGTTTGGTCGGAGTTCACGAATGAACGAACGGCTCTCATAGACGGCAGATGGACGGCGGACCTCAGATCAGTTCTTACTGCTTGTTTTTCCTCCGGTCTGTGAAATCTTGCAGATGCCATTGGGAGCACCGGAGGACACGAAGGCACATGATTTTTTTCAGGTTACCTGTTTCATGTACTACTGTCACGATATAGCGACCGTTTTATAAAACTAACCTTTTTTTAATCATATTTGCTCCAATCTCGCCTACTTCAGCTTTAATCACTCTTAAATATTTTAATCGATTGACAGCCCTAATATGGATATAAACTGTCAACTTATCATTAGACTAATTACATTCGGTTGGCATTATATTACCACTTCTGCAGACATAACTTCACTGTAAATGTCGTGCTGCCTCGTGTACTAAAGGGGCATTCTGTTCTGCAAGTGTAGGAGGCTTGAATGCTAATTGCTCAGTATGTTTCACACATATACAATCTCATGCCATGCGGCGGTGGCGTAATCCTTTCATACTGTACATACCCCATTGTCCTCCTGAAGCCTTTTAAACCGAGGCAGTTGTAACAAATCGCCTCTAGGTGGCATTAGTTGGTTAACTTTGACCACTGGAAATGAGCACTGTAATACAGAGGGCATAAAAAGATGACATCATGGTTTTTCTCCTCTTGTGGGGAAGTCGATGTGTGAGATATACGCGTGTGTGTGTGCGTCTACAGAAAGTTGCAGGATATCAGCCTAATGGCCACATGTTGTGTTTATGATTCATCCTGCATGAAAAGTGGTTCGTGCAGCGAAAGTGAATCATATCAGATTTATTTTTCCCCGTAAGGTAATTTAGGAGGGGGGCTATGGCTTCACTTGACATTTAGTTTTGCTCTGTTTGGGCTTCATCTTGACATCTTGCTACCTGACATCCGGTGCATGTCTTCTCCGTGCGTGTGTAAGCCGACGCAGTTCGCAGGTGACTCACACGCCATAGGGAGCAGACCGGTTCACGCTCCCCCCCCGCCATCCCCCAATCGAGCATCTAATTACCTTATACCTTCAGACACAATACCAGAGGCAAATAGAGACACACATACATATTTCCACTCGCAAACACACACAACAAAGCCCCCATGTACGTGCCGCCCATAACAAGCGCCACAGCCCCAAAGAAAAGAAGGCACAATCGATATCAGACGATCCCTAGTGGGCCTCATCGATAGCTAAACGTGAGGAAGAGCAAAAAATGTCTCTTTTCCCCCTCTCTCCTCCAAACACCTCGCTATATGCATCCTTCTCTCTCTCTCTCTCCCGCTGCCCTACCCAACCCGTGGTCTTCTGGGGGGGATGTAGAGAGTGAGATGTATGAGGAGGAGGAGAAGGGGTAGACTGCAGTGGATCGCTCTGGCAAGCCCTTCTGAGGTAGCTTGAGGCAGGATTATTAGCTTCTTATTGATGTCATCGACCTCTTGGGAGGGAGGGGAGTCCATCACTCCGCTCCTCTTTTCCTCCTCTCCTCTTGGCCACAACTGCTGCTGCTGCTAGTCTGAAAGGCACATATTGCATTAGAGACGAGCGACACAACAACCTGCCCCTCCACACACACACACACACACACACACACACACACAAACACACACACACACACACACACACACACACAACTGCTCATTCTCTCTCTCTCGCTCTGTCTTTGTGTGTGTCTTTCTCACACACACTTTTGCTTTCTACTTGGCTGGGTCTATCTGGGAAGACAGCTGCCATTTTGCAAAAGCTTTCTCAGAGATGAAGTTTTTTTTTTAACCTAAACCCCCTTAAGCCATCAAAATCGAGGCTTAGTTGTCCAGCTTATGATTAGATATACTGAGGTCATACCTGTATACCTATTTGTATGCATGTGTCTGCGTGTGACCAATACCGGGTTTTACATGGACCTGTCACTCTTCTTCTTCTTCTTCTTCTTCTTCGGCCCCCTTCCTCCCTCCTTTCTCAGCTATACCTGCGTCTCTCAGTGGCCTCTCCCCTGGCTGCCTGACTGTTCTGACAGGACATGTCACGTCCCTTTCACATCAATCTCCTCATTATTAAGCCAGAGGGGGATTTTGTTACAATGTGAAATTACCCCCCATTCATGGGAAAAGGCCACGACCGGGACTGAGAAAGAAGCAGAATTAAACAGTAGGAATAGCTCACTCTGTGTGTTTTTGCCAAAGAGGAGGATGAGGAATAAAGTATTTTTTTGTACATGTGCCCAGTACTGACGTTGCTAATGACTAGTTAAGGATGTGGGCAAAGTAATACCTGTAACTAACTATCCAGTATTGGCTGATAGGATCAGAGTATTTCAAGTTAAAGGTGCAATGGATAAGATATGGCCACATGCTCCAAACAAATAGGGGGCAGCATTTCACCTCTACTACTGGGTCTATACGATCTAAATTTAAAGTCATCACGTCAGCTACTAACTAACAGAAGAGCAAGAATACGCCGAATTCGACCAAACTGCTGAATCTCTAAGAACTGGTCAAAATAACACTGCTATTTTATAATCTTCATACGTGGCGTGTTTACAGACACTAACTGGGAGCTGTATGGTCCAAATACGTTTCAGTAGTTTGTTTATTGGATTAAATTTCAAAGTGGCAGATACAAGAAAATTACTCATATTTTTGTTTTGTCCTCCACGCCACCAGAGGACTATAGTTCACCGGGAGGAGAGCGGGTAGCAGCTCCAGGATATTGACGTTCCCCGGGAGATGGCAGTCCCTGGGGGTCAGAGCCCCGAGGCAAAGAACGTATTAGCCAAGAAGTGAAAGTCAATTGTTCGTTCCATTGCAACATCGGCGCCCAGCAGCAGAGCTACGCTTCTGCCATTTTGGACTGAAAGCGACTAGCAGATGCCAGTAAAGCTTCTGCCTAAAAATGTACCATACAAAAGTAAAACAACTGTTCTATTGTCATATTCTTCCGAAATGACCTGTGTTGAACAATACAATGTTAGAAATGTAATAAGTGTTTTCAGTCCAAAATGGCGACTGTTCTGTTTACCCCGGGGCTGGGGAGTTTGCATCGGCTGAATTTGAGCTAACTGCTACCTGAAGGTCCATCTCCCGGAGCTCGACGCACAAGTGGTATTACAAGACATGACGGGCTGGGGGCTAGCTGGTTAGCACGCTCATCTCAGTAGATATCTCTGCAACACGATACATAGACGTCTTTGATACAACGTCAACACTGTAACCCCCTTCACATTCTGTTGATAATGTTGGTTCATTTTTTATTTTATTTTTTTAAACTTAAATTCTGGCCATATCTGACACATTGCAACTTGGTATCTATCCATGCTGCTATTTTGAAGTGTCCAGACTCAATTATGTCCGTCCCTGATATTTGCCTTCATGAAGCTCACAGCACTGAAATGTGACATTTAAATGCAATTCCCTTCACCTCCATTGTATTTGTATTGTATTTTTTGTCTCAAAACCTTAGCAAATAAAAGCAGAAATAGCTTTCTGCATTGCTAAATAGTGGGGGTATGTGAGATTTTTTTGGTCTTTTCAAATTTGTAGATACTTTGTGTGAAACGTAATGATGATGTTTTGCATTTGGAAGGAGAGGTTTGAGGTTTACTCCCTCATTGTCTTGGTATTGAATGCTTCTCAAGTTGCTCCGTTCGCGGGCTTGGCTTGCTCGAAACCCGGTCTCGACTTGAACTCGACTGGAACCGGTCTTGGAATTGGCTTGGACTCGACTAAGGTGGTCTTGCTTACAGGCCTGGTGTGTGCACGCAAATGCACACACGCACACAGATACTCCCCTGTTTTAGTGCCAGAGAAAAAATACCTCAGTGGATAAATAAATAAGCTAACGCCTGTGGAGCTTGCCAGTGGTCCTATGTCCTGTGATGCTGTGACTGAATTATGGCAAACCTTTTGAACAAATTGGTTGTGAGTCTAATGGGTCAGAATGCTCTATATCTTGCCCGAGTGGCCGCTGTCATGCTCTCACCGTAACGCACTGCTGCAGCCCCTCGCAGGGGCGTGTCTAGAACATTCTCAGTCGGGGCAAAAGAAGAAGCGAAAGAGTGACGACATATTTCCACCAAAACGAAAGCAACAGCAGCATTATACACAAGAGCAGGTATATTTGCAACGGTTTGTTCCAGCAGGCCTCATAAACTAATGCACACATTGGAATAAAAAAATGCAAGTTTTGATCCCAGGAACATCACTTCAGTACCAAGGAGAGCTCATATAGATCATTCTTATACTGGCCAGTACATACTACAGTCAATTGCCAGTTTATTACATACACTAAAACTAATGCAGTCTAATACAACAGCCCTGCAAAAAAAATCCTTCATGAAGGTTATAATGTTCAGTTTTTTAAACTGTGTTTGCTTCAACCGTATGGTAATTTTGGAGTTTGTGGTGCTGTTGAGCTGTATTTCATTATACAGAGAGATGATTATGTTATTTAGTTTAACCTCATTAATAGAAATGGGGTGGACAAAATAATAAAACCATCTGCCAGACACATTATAACCTTCCTGAAGGTAAGTTTGCAAGGTTGTTGTGTTAGACTGCATTAGTTTTAGCTAGGTGCACCTAATAAACTGTGAACTGAGTTTATGTTGGAGTCAACATTTGGTCCATAAAGCATTAAACCTTGGGCAAAAATTCCATAATAACTTTTCAGCTTATTGTAATTCAAGTGCTCATGGCTCTGTTTTCAGGCTTTAAAACATTTAGCCTGTGACGGGAGACTTTAGCCAATGACTGGTAATTTTATTGAGAGAGCGTTCCTATTGGCTGTGCTCTTGTCATGTGACCGGAACTTGGCGTTCCTTCACAGAGAGCATTCCTATTGTCTGTTCATTCAACGGAGGCTGGAAAAAGCTGTCAATCACTCGCAAACTCCGATCAAGTGGTAACCTAGGCATCACTGATCAAATATGAATGAATATTCTGTAACTTTAATGCCTAATTCTCAGCACAAATGTTTTCAGAAGTATCTTGTAGTGTACTGTTTAGCTGTTTACAAGTGATTGACAGCTGCTCAGAGATGGCAGCCTCCAGCTGGGCTCTAACTGGTTGTTTTCTTCCGGTCTGTGAAATCTTGCAGATGCCATGAGGAGCACTACTGTCAGGATATAGTGATAGTGATATAGAAAAGGAAAAAAGAAAGAAATGCGAATTAGCAGCGTTTGCATCAACTTGGAACGAATAAACTCGGCTAAAGCATGGCTTAGTCAGTAGGTGGCGCTGTAGGCCACGTATGGTTGTAATCCGCCAGTAAACACAGTAGAAGAAGAAGAAGAGGTTGCGATTGGCCCTCCATGCTTTGGCCATCTAGCTAATCTTCTCCAAGAGAAAAATTGAGAGAGGTTTTCAGGAATTAGTTTCAGTTAGGCAAGTTTTAATTGTTTGTTCATGTCAGCTAGTGTTGGTAATGTTTAATGTTGTCTGGAGACGAAGACAGCGTACGTTATGATGGGAATGTCTGGAAAGACGCCGACAGCGGAAACAGCTGGTCAGTCAACGTCAGTTAAATGTTAGCTAGCTACGTCACAATTTATTAAGCAAAGTTGTTTATGTAATTCATTTAGCGCTTCAACTCTTTTACAAAAAAGGCAAAAAAAAAAAGAATAAATACTAAAAGCCAAGGTAGAAACTTTTTTCGCAATTGAGGAAGTTTTATGAAGTTTTGAAGCTTCCATACAGCTTTCCTAATGCGATACTTCCGGTATAGGGTATAAATACAGTGGCCACTTTGGGACGAACTTCCCCTCCCTGGCAAGGAAACTATAAATAAATGTCAGAATCAGAAATACTTTATTGATCCCTGGGGGAAATTGAGTTAAATAAAATAATAATAATAAATAGATAAAAATATAGAGAAAATGTAAATAAGAGATATGTATAACAACAGTACAAATAATAATGCTGAAGAAAAGGATCTATCATTAAGTGTGTAAAAACACAAGAATAGTATAAATAAATATGAATGTTATTTTAAAAGTACTGTATAAATGAATGCAGTGCTGCCAGAGTAAACCAGATTATTGTACAGCTGAATTATTGTACTAAATGATTGTACTGTTAAGTCAGTATTGCACAGTTGAAGATAGAATAAATTATGGGGTTATAGCAGCTGATGGGGTAAAAAAAAAAAGAAGAAATTTATGTTGTATGTGTGTGAATGTATTAGGCTTGCTGCAGTAGTCGGTGTTACTGGTATTACACGGTGGTCGGACCCAACATCGTTTTGCTTTTTTTTTATAGAAATAAAACCCATTTAGTTAATTTTGGCGTATCAGCGCCGTGTTATCAATGCATAGTTGGACGACGGACACTACAAACTGAAAGTGAAAGTGTCTGCTTCGTATGGAGTCTCAGCTCAGAGCAGCAGGAGTCAGATTTCACACACGGGATGAGAGAGAGTTGACAGACAAGACGATGGCGGAGGATTTGGTGTCGAAGTGAAAAGCAAACACGCCTATTTGGCAATATTTCAGATTTAAACCGATGCTATAAGGGAACCATAACGTTAATGAGGTAATCACCGTGAGGAGGACGGAACGGTCACAGCCGGCGCCAGGTGGAAACCTGTGGCCTCGCAGAGAAAGCTGGACCGGAAAGGCCAGACACACAGCCACCCGACGGTAAAAATCAAAGTAAGCGCGCTACACATACTGACCGTCATCTTTTCTTGTAAAATGTCCGCTGGAATCGGTAAAACCGGTGTTGTCACAAGTTTATTAATCGGTGGGAAAATGTCCTTACTGTCACATCCCTAGTATGTATGTATTTAAGACTTTAAAATCAAATAAACACGTCTACCGTTTTCAAGATTAGACAACATTATATTTGATCCTAAATAAAATGTATTTACTTTAAGTTGACAACGTCTGAATGACAACAAAGTAGAGTAAATTAAATGTCTATCTTAGTTTGAGCAGTAAATGTTTGTACCGGTAGTCGCACAGAACTTACATGATAGCGTGTTCCATGGCGAACACAAAACGGCGTTGCACGTCATCAGTAAGGGCAGCTGGTTAAGTCGTCATCGATGCAGGCTCGCTGTTGGAGGGTTTTATATTTAGATTGTTATTTTGCAACACATAATACGACAGCACACTAACAAACAAGTCAATTTACTTTGCTGTAAAGGTCAGATTAGCTCAGACCATCCTCCGACAGAGTTGGCACACTTAAAATCCAATACCTGCTGTTTTGAGGGTCCTCCAGTGACACAGCAATCCCCCATCAACCTCTGGGTGAACCAACCCTCTAGCCGCCCCCAGTGTCCAATTTCCTGGAAGTACTACTTCTGATAAGGTTCCTCGAAGCAGCCCATTGGCTCCTTTGTTAACACCATTAGCCCTGAATGATTGGAAATGCTACAGAAACGCATTCGTGTGTGCACACACACACACATACACACACACACTTAGGTCACCATTGATGGTGTCCTGTGTGTGCTGACTTAGACTCTTTACCACCACTGGTGATCATCTTATAAATCAATACTGTGGGCCAGCTGGCCAGTGTTTTCACGTATTAGCCTCTGAAGACGGACAGTAATACGGTCAGCTTAGACTAGACAAACAGATTAATACATTAAAGAGGTCACAATGGCCTCCATTGCCTTCTTGTAAGTCACGACAGGCTTCTACGAAAGCGAAAGGTCCAAATAGTATTCTCGGTGCCAGCGAGTCTGATGATGTCAAAGCTTGGAATCTGCGGCCGGAGTTGTTTCTGCCGGTGCTCGGTAGCCTCTGCTGTTTTGATCTTGTCTTCTGGTTGCAGGGAGAGGTGATTACATTTCAGCTCAATTTGTCCAGTATCGATAAGGTCAATGGAGATGAATTGTGGCATATTTGTGAAACGGTAGAACCATGTGTTATTGTAACCATCGCGGTATTGCCGGTTCCTGAAAGCAAATCTGACATGACCGCACAAAAAACTGTCTTACACTGTTACAGTCAGATAGGACCATCTTTGTCAAAACACTTGGTTCATATGAAACATATTGGTTTTGTTTCTGACCCCTAGCTAGCCAACACAGAATGTATATGGATCTATAGTGTTCTGGGAAATGCATGATCTGTGGTTAATCAATACAGTGTAGGGTATCCTCTTCTTTTCAGCTATGACTTATCCCTGCATCAAACACAGAAGGAAGGATTTTCCTCACTGACCCAAGCCCCTTTTTTTTTTTTTTTTTTACTTGCACCAGCCGGACATATTGCTGCCTCCACAGCCGCACACTTATCACTTTACGTGCATTATCTAACACTTTTTTCTTGCTTTCCCTCTAAATCCTCATCTCTGCTTTACCTCCCGTGCCCCCCCAACCCAACCCCCTACTCTCATTCTCTAAACCACAATTAGATTCCCTGTTTACCCAGTGGAGACTGGCTTGCATTACTCTTCAAACATAAACACGGCGGTAATCGCTTTGTCTATTTTTCACATGTGCAGCCATGCAATCAAGTGCGCAGCAGACCCATATGGGGTTTTTCTAGGAATCTGCTGGTGGTAAACGCATGGCGGTCCTGTGGTCTTTTTTCTGTCTTTTGCCCCCTAGCAGCGGAGGTCATTTCTCATTCCTCATATTTGTCTTGTCTGCGTGTGCGTGCATGGACCTCGAGTCCAGGTTTTTCTTGTTGCCTTTTGTCTGTGGCCTGCTTCCCATTGACATGAGGTGGCAAGACCCCTGCTGCTGTTGTTTTCTGGCAGCAGTTAGCCACATGGGTTCAGGCAAGGGGGGGGGGGGAGAAATGTAATTACCTTTTTCCCCTTTTTGGTTTTCCAGGGGGTTATTATATGGCCATGGATTACAGTGCTTTCCTACCCTCTATAATAACTGCTCATTCAGCACGCTCATTTAGAGGGGCTTGTATTGGAGGATAAATAATGGGAAAAGCCTTCACTGTTGAAGGATCCTGATCCTGTTCCACAGTAAGATGAGGAATGCTTTAAGAGTTGGGAGTCACACCTTTGTTTCCTGGTTGATTTTTTTGCTCTCCTTTTGTCTCTCCGGCCTCTCTTTTTTCTTCCTCTGCTGCTCATTTAGGTCACTTTCACTCTCAAGATCCTCTGAGTGAAAGCAAGCGGTATTGGAAGGAGTCAGTTCCCATGAAAGACTGTTGAGTCTCCTTTACAGCTAACAATGCAGTGTTGTGGAAATGCTAACATCAGCTTCTGAGTGCATACCCGGACTCTTTCTTTTTTGGGGCCAAACCGTCTGCCTTTTCTGGTCAGGACTATGCCCAAAGTCCTCTCAAATGTCACTAATCAACACACTGCAGGAATCTCTCTCTCTGTGTGCATGTCCCCCCGCGTGTTCGCAGTTGTCTCAAAAGACGTGTGTGGTCTCATCAGTTCCTTTGCTTTCGGATAAGTGAATGTCATGGTGTATCGGAACAAAAAGGAGTGGCTCCTCTCTCTTGCTTTTCGTTTGGACGCCGCCTGGTACCCAGTGATAATGTTTCCGCATGTCCTATTTTTTTGCAACCATGATCGAGCACATCTCCAAAGTTGTCTGCATGAGGCAGCACTGCCAACCAGTTAGAGAGCACATAAATAACTGAGTGCTCCATTGATCCATAGTGTGACAGGGGGAACCACAGTGCTTGCGAACTCCCTTGAACTCACTCTCTATCATGCCTGTGGCTTTAGGGAAAGCCCTGACATTATACTTTATTGCTTTGACGGTTATATTGGCATTTTGCTGCCTTTTAGAGGATGACTGAGCTTCTGCCTTTGATTTTTTTTTTTTTTTTCCTTCGCCCGTTAATGAAGCAGCACGAGGAGATGTTAGGAGATGATGTCATCTTCTAGCACGCCCCTCCCCTCTCCCCTCTCCCCTCTTCCCCATCCCCTTCACCGACAGACCGACGTCGGCAGATCCTCCGCACACAAACATAAGCATAGAACGAAAGGAGGTGGGGAGTGTCACAGCTTTCGCACCTCCATCATAAAAGTCACAGTGCATCTATGATATCACAGCGTAAGCTTGTCGATGTTAGTGAGATGTTCCTGCCTTCCGGTAATTGGGAACGGTGGGGTATGAAAAGGTCACTCCGTGTGTGGGTGTGTGCGCGTCTACCTGTACTTCTATCTTTGTGAGACCTGTTCTGAGTTTTAAAAATTCAGAGAGAGGACAGTTTTTGCAAAGTGAGGACATTTTGGACAGTCCTCACTTCGTCATGATGAGGTTTGATTCGTCAGTGGTTCATTTTAGGGGATGGGGAAAAGAAAATGAATATAGTTAATGGAGAGTCATCATATGGACATAAGTGTGTGTGTGTGTGTGTGTGTGTGTGTGTGTGTGTGTGTGTGTGTGTGTGTGTGTGTGTGTGTGTGTGTGTGTGTGTGTGTGTGTGTGTGCGCGCTGGGATACGGTGGAGAGGGTGGTTGGGATGGGGGTGGAGGTACACATAGATGGATGGGGGAGCGCATGTTCCAAGAGATAATTGCATTTCTCTCACCTGTTACCCTTTACAGGCCTTCAAGAGCGCCACGATGAGCTCATACTGGTGTGCTGGAAAGGGCGATGTCATTGATAACTGGTGTCGCTGTGACCTGAGTGCCTTCAGCAAAGATGGCCTGCCTAACTGCAGTCCCCTCAGGCAGCCGATGTAAGTGTGAGGTGACACCATGACACCTAGGAATTCATGCACAAGAGAGATTTCATGGATGCATGCACCGATGCACCCGCAGGCACACTCGCATATGCACACGGACATCATGCACACACACACATACATACCTGTCTCTCCAACCGACTCTAGGGGCACTCGAGAAAGTTGTAGAGACAAGCACAGTCCCCAAAGTTCTAATAGCTGTCAGTCGGCCCTTACACTCCTCTGAAAAAGAACACGCTCTCATTCAAGGTGTTCCTAATAATACTCTCGAGCCATCCACCGCCAGCTATTGTTGCCCTGAGAACTTTTAAAGGGAAACAGGAAGTTGAAAGTGCAAGAATTTAAAATAAGTCTACAATGAAAGCATTTAATTAAAGAATGGAAATAAAATATGCCTAATAGTATATTATATTTCAGAGTGAATAAGGGGCCAGACTTTATTGGCACCACTCTAAAATAACGATAAAAGGATGAAATATAGTGTAGCTGCAAGAGAGGATTCTGGTCCAAGGCCTAATGACATTTGCACTTAATGTGACTATTTTTGCCAAGTAAAAGCCATAATAAAGCAGTAAAAAAATAATCTGTTACAAGAAAAAGTCCTGATTTCAAAATCTTCAAAAAACTACAAAAGTATCAGCATCTAAAAATACTTAAAGTACAAAAAGTACTAATTTTGCAGAATGGCCCATTTCAGAATCATATATATTATATTACTGGATTATATTTAGTGATGCATTAATGTGCTTATCACGTTAATGTTGCAGCTGGTTAAGGTAGAGCTAATTTTCATGACGTTATACATTGCTGGGTAGTTTATATAAGGGATAATGTGCAGCGAGCCAGTCATTGCTGTAAAATAAACCCAGAGAGGGCGGGGTTTATTTCACAACAATGACCCGCTAGCTGTACATTAACGCAATAATATATCATTACACAATAATCTATAGTAATACCTATTATTACACGGCTTTGTTTAATACTTGATTCTGATTGGTCAATCACAGCGTTCTACAGTCTGTTATTTTTTTAAAGCAGACCGTTGCTATGTATAGCAGACCTTTGCTATGTATAACAGACCGTTGCTATGGGCGCAGTTCTGAGCACGGACTCTGGCGGACCGCTTTTGTGTCAAATTATTTATTTCTTAAGTAAGTAGCCGTGTGCTAAGCGGGATAATGTACAGCTAGCGGGTCATTGATGTGAAATAAACCTCATCAGGATGATGTTTAGACCCCTCCACGTGCTGCATTGCCCTGTCGGGGTTTATTTCACAACAATAACACCTCGCTGTACATTATCCCTTACTTAACGAATTAGTTGATTTAGATTTTGTATTGTTAATATGAATCTGCAAAGTATTTAAAGCTGTCAGATAAATGCAGTGAAGTTAAAAAGTAGAGTAGAAGTGTTAAGTAAAATGGAAATACTCAAGTAAAGTACTGTAAAATTGTAAGTATAGTGCTTGAATAAATGTAGTTAGTTACATTCCACCACTGCCCCCTACATAGTCAACTATAACCAAATGTTAAACCAAATAATTTAAGGTGCATATTTAGGGGGGGAGATTTCCTCTGGGTGAGCCAGCTGACTTCCTTCTAGCTAATGGCACACATGAATGGCATGAAAATAATCTACTGATTCAGCTCAAATGTTATTGGACCAAATAGATCCAATCCAAATGCAAATAGTCAGAAAAAAATCTATTCCTCGTTTTACAACTGTTCCTTTTTTATGATTGTGCAAGAGATAAAAGTCTTTGCAGACCAGTGTGCATTGGTATATTGCAATACCGACTGTGGCCACAACGTCAAAGTCACCTCTAGGGATGAACCAATACCGGATAGGATATCGGGCTGATGCTGACTCAAATAGCTGGATCGGGTATCGGTGACAATGAGGCCAATCTATTTACATTTATTCTATGTTTATATACTATATACATTATATACTGTAATTTGAATTCCTGTTTTATTTCAAGGCCTATTGAAAGAGGCTGGGACACGGGTCTCGGGGTACGGAGTACACACGCGCTGTGTAACTGGAGCTGCGGTCGTGCATTGCGATCGGCTCAATTTAGGCGAGTGCAGACCAGGTTTTACCGCGCATGTGTTGCACCCCGAAGATATGACGAGTTGATGACACGTAACCCGGCCTCTTTCAATAGGCCTTTTTAAAGTTTTGGCCAATATGTTGCTGCATTAAAAACATTTACACTTGAATTGTAATTCCTGTTAATTTTACCAAGTTGCTGCTGTATGATTTATTATTTTAATGATAAATAATTCAGTAAATTTATATTTATGTCTTTATTTGTTACATTTTGTTTTACAAAGTTAGGAAAGTAATGTTTTAGTCACACCTTATGTTGCCTTACACTTGATCCCAGTCACTTCCACACAGCAAGGCATACGGCTTATTAATTAAATACTGGTATCAGATCGATACTCAGCATCGGCCGTTATCCAAAGCCTAGGTATTGCTATCGGTATCGGGACTGAAAAAGTTGGATCGGTGCATCCCTAATCGCCTCCCAGTCCAACACTGTTCATGAGGCCTTGAATACATAGTGTTACAATACATAGTGTTCCCAGCTCAAGAATAAACATTCAGCATTTACAGTTCCCCCCCCAAAATTGGGCAAACTCCCATCTGCTGATAAACTCCAGAACAGCTACTAAATGGACCTTGTGATGAGACCGGTCTCAACTCTTTAGCAATACTTTACCAGAAATATGTCTATTGCACAAGCAGTTTGAGACGCTTTTATGGCGGTTTTTGGTATTGTTTTGTTTGTGGATTGTGGTTGTGGCCGTGGAATTGGAGAGGACGGGGCGTGGTGCCACAACCAGAGTTTTGGTCAGGCTTTCCCTGGGTCCACGCCTGCTGGCACGAAGGGGGCCAGTGAAGAGTCGCTGCAGAAAGCCAAATCTCCGACTCTGGCCACTGCCTGAGTGTAAGGCCAGTAAAAACCCCACAGTAGTTATTATTATTGTCTGCAAGGATGAAGCTGAGCGGCTTTCTTTTTATGAAAGAGGGATAACCTACCTCTCTTAGCCATTGTCACAGACACAGCTGGAGGGCAGACAAAATGGAAATATTGTTCTTTTATCTCTTTTGAGGGATTAAAGTGTGAAAACTGCACAGAGAGCACTTCTGGAGAACAGGTGGCATCGGAATGCTGTTTTGTTCAAAGCTGCTGTTTGCCATCCTGTTGTCCAATGAGATACTGTATAGGCAGAGGTGTGACGGTAACATAACAATGACCACATGGGATTCCTACTTATCCATTCTCTAGGTTTAGGTCCATACTTTAGGCATCACACACACACAGTTTCATTTGAAATTCCAGATTAGGGAGATAAACTGTCATAGTAACCTTTTGATCTCATTGTTAATATGTATCTTATTTCCACGTGTTAATCCATGTCCTATCTGTGTTGCTCCATTAGTTTGCGCCTAGCCCCTTACCTGGAGCCCTCAAGCACAATGGTGGCCCTGGAGTGGATGGATGTGGAGCCTCTGATTGGCTGCAAAGTTTCCGACTACATCATCCAGCATAAACGAGTGGAGGATCCCTCGGAGGCAGAGGTCTACACAGGTAGGATTCAAATACTATGTTATGAAGTGAGCTGTTGTGACTGTTGGCTGGATTGATTTTATTAGGGTGATTTTGATTTTTTTTTTTTAATATCTAATTGCGATTATTTTGACTGATATTGCAATATCAATATATCAATATTCATTGAAAAACATCTTAAAATGATTATGGAGTGATTTTTGCAGGGATCTGTACCAAACAAAGATGTTTTCTTAAGTCTGTAGAATATGATGTGTAGGCCAGGACATCTCTGCAGCACCACAGTATTTAATTTAAAATGGTATTTTGACACACATTTCGCCTTTAACAAATATTGTGCCTCCTGGGATTTGAACATTGCACTAGGCCATATTGCGATTTTGATAAAACTTTAGATTGATTTTGCAGCCCCAGATTTTATTTATTATCAGACAAAGAAACAAAAAGCGTAACTTGTTAGTGAGAACACTCATTTCCAACATGGTCCCAAGATGTTAGAAGAAAAAGAAATACAATAAAGCAATACATTCAGCATAAAAAATTAAACAAAAAAAATCCTGAAAAAACAAAAAACGCATCACTGCAATTAAAGAAAAATACAAAAATAACTGCAAATTCCAGTATAAATCTGTCACCCTGTTCCAAATAAAAGCCCTAACCTGACTTCTATTAACCCCTCTCATATTTAATCGGCTCAGCTCGCTTGGTACCTCGTCCGAGGTGGTACCAAAAATTGCCGTCCACAACCTTTGGTAATGGTAACGCAAAAATAACCGTTCTAATGTGTAACGAACTGAACTGAGCTGAACTGGACTAATTGGTGGAAAAGTGCCAGAAGACATTTTAGTTTTTTCAATGTGTGTTGTGGATCCCATAACCATGCTCACACCCATACAAACATACAAATAGTTACACACACAAATACTGCGAATGAGAATACTTTCTTAATGTGTATCATTTTGGTGGTTTTGTTAGCTCTTTTGGGTGACAGCGGTTAACACTGTTGCTCTGTGTGGAGTCTGTTTTTCCGTGTCCATGTGGGTTTCCCTCCACTGTCCACAGATGTGGAAATTAGGCGAATTAGAGGCTCTAAATTGTCTAATTGTGTTAGTCCTGCGATAACCTCGTGACTAGCTGCACTTGGGAAAGTTTGGTAAAAGATCCCACAGCATGTTTTTAACTGCAAATAGAAGGAAAATGACATTGTTCAGAGTATCTGCTAAGCAGTAAGAAAGGTTAATAATGTTTGATGAGTTGATAGAAGGGGTTCGAGTTACAATTGGAGAGAATGAGGATATAGTTTTGGTCTGGATACAGAACAGAAGGAAGATGACGTAAAGGGCAATTTATCAAGTGCCATAAACGGTGCTGACCATTGTGCCGTAGGGCTAGGGAAGTGGTCATGGTTTGCGACGAGGGGGCTGGGGGTGAGTCAGAGGAAAGGGTGATAGGAAGGAATTTAATAATATTGGAGAAATGATGTGGTCTGGAAGAAGCTGGCTTTAGTCATTGGGAAGTATGGACAGGCCATCCATCACCCCTGGGAGGAGTGCTGATGAAGCGTGGGCACCAGCGAGCGGGGAGAGGGTACAGACAGCTAGACACAGGCATTGCTGGCAGAGGTGAGCTAGGAAGGGGCAGATGGTGTGGGTGACTCACTCCGCTATGTGCCAGTCACCACTATAAATCATGTTGTAACAGACAGTATAATACAGATTAGAAGTCATTGTCTTCGTATTTAGTCTTTTTTTTCTCCCTTTTATGCCTGTCACTGTTTATCTATAACTCTTAGCCACTTGTTTACTCTCAGCTTTCTTTAAGTATCTGGACAAAGAACTTTGGTGAGTGCCGTAGTAGTAGTATATGACCCCCTTATAGGAGTGGGTGATGTTAATTGGCAGGAAACTCTGGCAGACTATGGTTCCCCTTCAGTGGAAACATCATGTATTATGAACCGTATAGGCATCTGGTTAGCTCCCACTTCCAATGCAAATACCAAAAAACTGCAGCCATACTCAAAACCCCTCATTGTTCTCCAAAAAATGGGGGGTGGGGGGGGATCAAGATTGCTGATACAAACTTGGAAGGCATCGCAGGGATCGATTTATGAAATAATAGGTCCCTCTTAAAATGAGATCGTGTTCTCTGGACTCAGCAAATAAAAGCCATAGTGTCATTTTCTCACACTTACTCTGACTTATTTTGAAATTATTGGATTTGTACTCCCCGTACCCGCTGCTGGCTTCTGATTTAAGGAGCGTTTTTTTAAGGCACTGTATAGGAAGATTGAAGTCTGTATAATAAAACCATAAGCTGAGATATAAGTGAGAAGTCCAGTTTATAAGTGAGAAGTCCAGTCCTTGCACCCTGCTCACCTTGTGGATACGAAGTAGCAAGCTCATCATCATGCTTCCGAGCTCAGTCATTCCTTGATGCTTTTTTCTCTCAGCAGTGTTCCTCTTGACTTTCACCGACACACACACACACACATACACATTCCCCCGTTGAAGCTGCCAGTGAAACCAGTCTTCTACCGTTGGCCACTGAGCAGCTCTAATGGAGCAGTTTGGGGATAAATACTTTGCTCGAGGGCATCTTGGTGGTTTTTTGTGTTTCTCCTCCATTTTCCCTGTTCATATTTTCCAAGACTGTGTGATGATTTGAACCAGTGAGCTTGCAGTCAAGCCTTCTCCTCCAACATCTAAGGGTGGGTACACACACTAAAGGATTATTCGGCTGATTTACAGTAAACTGCATTTGACAATCTAGACAATCTTAGGGAAAAATCCTGATCCGAAGCTTAGTCGGGGCTGATATTTGGCAATACAGTAGAGCAGTGTGAGGTGTTCAGATTTAATCCTAAAGAGAGCATATTATGGCAAAGAAGAAGTTTTGCATGTTAAGTGAAGCACAAAGATGGTACTCCTCACTGTCTCACCAAGTTTTTTTTTTTTACTTGATCAAATTGCACCATTTAAGGCCCCGACACACCAAGCTGGTGCCGTCAGTGAGCGTCTGTTGGCCTAGTTTTTTGCGGTGTGTCCCACACTGTTGGCTCTAGTCTGCCCGTGTCGGAGGCTTTTTTGGCTGATTCAGCACGTTGAAGCTGTGTCAGGGCTCGTCGGTGAGAGAAATCACTCTGATTGGTTCTGGACACTGACACTCGGTTCAGTTTAAGCTAATCAGTGCACGAGTAGAGAAACGGAAGTGAGGAAAGAAAGCCAACGGGTAAAGTCAAGAGGGCACGCACAGAAGGCACTTCTCATTTTTCAGTTGGCAAATGCGTTTAACCGTTAACCGACATTAAGCATTTTAACCGATTAACGCTATCGGTTAAAACGGTTAAAAGAAATGTTGATAATTAATTACAGCTTTCCTCTGGGTGTTACAGCTACAGGAAGTTGGATACCGTCTTGAGCTCGTTTGAGTGGAGCCGAGCTGAGGAGTTGTAGCGTTTATTCACCGACAAATAAACTGTACACACACTGCTACACCTCCGTTCAAAGCTATAACGCCACAAACAACCCCACATTCACCACCGCCACACACACATACGGTCTGTCGGACACTCGCTAAAGTTACGCCGTGCTGACAGAGCGTATATATGTGGCAGTGGCGAGCCCGAAGCCACCGTCAATGCTAGAGCTGTTAATGTAGCATAAATACAGACACTGTTTGTTGGACATGCGGTGGTGGTGGCGAACTTTTACTGGGAAAGTGGCTGCATGTCCGCGACACTACACGCAGCACCGTGGGTGCTACAGTAACTCTCCTGATGGTGAACTGGGGACTCAGTTGTCTGTTGTGCTCATACACTGCAGCTGGCGCACCGCTGCATGCGAGGCATAAATCTTGTCGGTTAACAGTTAATAATGGGTTAACAAGGGTCGGTTATCAGTTAAGAAAAATGTTCAAAATTAGCATCCCTAGTATCATATCAACAGCTTGTATATCCGCCATCCTCGGTCTTCCGGTTTCCCTTTTTGAATGACGAATACAGACTACCTCCACCTGCTGGTATGTAGCGGTATGGAGAGTTATTTCATCTCATGCAGGTGCTGAATGTACATGGTAGGTGTCCGTTGGCTGTAGTCTTTGCAGTGTGTTCCAGTGCAATGTTCTCGCCAAGACACAGGCGGTGTGACGTGAGCCTTCGTCGCCATTAGTTCTTTGATGTCGGTTTTGGAGTGTCTGGTCCTTAAAATTATTCAATCTGAACTCCCCCAGTATAATGTCAGAGAAGGGATAGGGTAGTGTCAGCAGTATTCGCAGCTAATCCCAGTACTATGTTTTGAATACAGTACAAACCAACCCGTTCTCACTCCCATGGATGGGTGGTCGGATGGGTCACACAAACACAAACTTTCGCTCAGGAAACTGCTGTTCATAGCCCGTGTGAAACCAAGTCAACATTAACTTATTTGACTGTAGTTCTGTTACTGTAACTTCCGTACTTTACCAACACCGGTTATGTAACAAACGTACTTATTTTAACCCAAACCATGATTTTTTCCTAGGCCTAACCAAGTACTTTTGCCTAAACCTCACTAAGTAATTTTGTTGTGCAAGTAAACCTAAAAACATTTATTTTGAAAAGGGACTGTATGCATGTGAGTGGAAACTGTATGTTTCCTGTGAACACAGAAGTTTATTTTGAAAAGACACTATGCATGTAACGATTGGAAACTGTATGTTTCCTATGAACACAGAAGTTTATTTTGAAAAGAGACTGTATGCACGAAACGATCGGAATCTGTATGTTTCTTGTGAACACAGAAGTTTATTTTGAAAAGACACTATGCATGTAACGATCGGAAACTATGTTTCTTGTGAACACAGAAGTTTATTTTGAAAAGACACTATGCATGTAACGATCGGAAACTGTATGTTTCTTGTGAACACAAAAGTTTATTTTGAAAAGAGATAGTATGCACGAAACGATCGGAAACTGTATGTTTCCTGTGAACACAGAAGTTTATTTTGAAAAGACACTATGCATGTAACGATTGGGAACTGATACACCGTCCATGACACGTCCAAAACTGACGCTAGAGGGGTACCTAGAGCATCTGAAGCGTACGGACACTGACCAAGCAGCAGTATTTGACGAGTCTCTTTCAGAGCTGGATCTGAATCAGTTGGTAGTCTAGCCTAGAAAGAAGGAGGAAAATATAAAATTAGCAAAAATTAACTGAGTAGCCGAAATATAAAAAGGAAAACAAATTGGCCAGGCCAGGTCAAAGAGAGATGCCTGGGCTGCAATATGTGCTGGGGGTGGGGGGGTACAAAGGACAGTTAAATGGACAGTGCCATTGAAATGAGACACAGATACACATGGTGTTGTGGAGGGATGGGACTTTGATCATCATCAGTAGTAAGGGCAGCACCTGCATCCAGAGGGATGGGATTCAGCCGGCATCCACAAAAGCCGAAGCTGCATCCACATCCATTGCAAAGTTTGAAACACCGCTTCGGGGCTGGTGTCTGAGAGACAGGAAAGATAAACAGACAGCCCACACACACACACACACACAGACACTCAGCCATGCTTGAGCATGAGTCACACACTCAGAGCACACACATTCAGCCATGTGCACACTCATACAGATGGCAGACAGAGAGTGGAGATGCAGACACTTGGATGCAGCTCTCGCCGGGTTCCCGAAGCCATGTTTCTATGTCAGCGCTGTCTAGACTAGGATAGGAGATGATACTGTATCCCTCTTGAGGTATATATAATGTTAAGGTCAGTCATTTGACGATGAGAATAAATCGGTCTAGAATTTTTTTGGTGGTTTCCACAGATTTGGTTTCTCTAATTGCAAGAGGGATTCCAGAGATTGATATCATTGAGAGAACACTGTGTGCTACCAGGTCTTATCCGTTCACGGTTTTGTTTTTTTCAGGGCTATCCAAGAAGCCTGATTTTATAGGTTCAGTAGGCAACAATTTTGTTGGCATCATTGGGCAAAAATTCCATAATAACCGTTCAGCATATTGTAATTCAAGTACTCGCATATATAACTAGCACCTCCTCATGGCTCTGTTTTCAGGCTTTAAAAAAATCTAGCATGTGAAGGAAGAGAGAGCGTTCCTATTGGCTGTGCTCCGGCTGGTGGTCGGTGTTTCCTCAAGAGATCTCAACATGGCTGCCGGGTCAAAACGTTCTCATTTTAAAGCTAAACAAAACACTACAAGATGATTCTAAAAAATATTTGAGGAGAGAAATAGGCATTACAGTAACAGAAAATTGATTCATATTTGATCAGCGCTGCCTAGTTGACCTTTTGATCGGAGTTCGCGAGTGATTGACAACCGGCTCTCATAGACAGCAGATGGATAACGGACCTCAGATCAGCTCTGATTGGCTGTTTTACTCCGATCTGTGAAAAATCCTGCAGATGCCATTAGGAGACACAGGAGGACACACAGTCACATGATTTTTCTTTCTGATTACCTGTCTCATGCATCACTGTCAGGATATAGTGACCGTTTTAATAAAAATAACTTTTTTAATCAGATCTGCTCGATTTCTACCCACTGCAGCTTTAAAATAGCAGTGTGTTCTAGTAGGTAATCAATTAAATTCTAGTTTAGTGGCACCAAAATGCCCAAGTTTAGCCATATAAGCATATAAAGCTATACTATTTTATTCAATTGATGTCAACCTTAAAAACTCCCATCAGCAGCACAATGGCCTTTCACAAATTCCATCACCTCTTTGGAAAGTTGTTTTTTTAAAACCTCTAAAAATCCCCTGTCGTCCCTCCAGTTATCACTGCAGATGAGGAGTTGTATCTGTTTTGGAATGCTTTTGGAGTTTTTTCCACAAGCTGGGTGACAGTTTTGTCCGTGTTAATAAGCTGATTCAAATGATGTAATACGCCACCCTTTTTGGCTCAGGTTTTTTCATCCGTACCAGCTTCCTGCATGAATGGATGCAATCATAGAGCCCTTGAAAATCTCGACAGTGAATGGTATCTTCTTCTAAGCTAATATCCATAAATGTTGCTTATGTGACTCCCTCTTGTTTTATGTAAATTATAAAAAATGATATTATGCCTCTGCTGCACATTTTCTTGCAGTTTGCATCAGTGCTGGGTGGAGACGTCATTGTCAGAGTTTTGAGTGTGTTGTTTTGGAGGTGCCCTCTTAAGTTATAAACCCTCCTCCATCATTCTGGTGGGTGGTGTAAGGATCAACCATGTTAGCTCACTGACTGTTTCTAATACTCCCTAGGCATCTCCTTGCAATTTGTCAATGTCTTGCTCAGTGTACTGTGGCTTACATCTGACTCACTGCACACACAAATGCATCATCATTCATTACATCATATTTTTTGCAGTCGTGGTCTTGACTGAAGTTAGCTATGTATTTGGCTTTAGCAGAAAAAGGACAACATTATGCCCGCGTTAGGGCTGGACAGTTTGCACTTCTACCTGTGTATTCACCTTGATACAAGGACATAAGGACCTGAAAATAAAAGCAGGAACAACATAAATAATGATGACAAGTTTAAAGGTGCTCTATACAATATCCAGAGCATTAATATAGCAGCAAACAGCTCTTTGCTATCAAAAGATATAGAGTCTACCTGAGCAGAGAACGAAGTCGCCCTATGTGTGTGTTGTAATCCGAGTTTCTCTGTGCTATGTTGACATCGTCGGGCCGGCCGTGTGTGCATTTAGTGCATGTTCGGGCATGTGATGGTGCCCCACTGGCTGACGGCCGCTGCTCTGCTCTTATATGGCAGTTACAGCTGATAACGCCGTCAGTCAGCACCCACCGTTTGTCAGAAGCGTTGCATTGTTTTTCAGCGCTGTTGGCACCGTTAGCTGACAACCGACGCCATATTGAGAGCCGTGCAGAGGCAATAGAAATGCTCCCAGTCTCGCATTTGGCACCTTTAATGTGTTATGGCCTTGACCAAGCCGACAGTTGGCCGTTGGCCAGTTCAGGGCCGCCGATGAGCGTCCGTCAGCCTAGTTTTTGCGGTGTGTCCCGCACCGTTGGCACTATAGTCTGCTGGTGTCAGAAGCTTTTCTGTCAGTTTAGCATGTTGAATCGGCGGCAGAGCCCATCTGTGAGAGAAATCACTCTGATTGGCTGTTCAGCTTAAACGAATCGGGGCACGAGAAGAGAAACGGAAATGAGGAAAGCAGGCCAACGTGTCAAGAGGAAAAACACAGAAGGCTCTTCTCATTTTCCGTCTTCATCTCATCTGATCATTCCAATACGCGGATGTTTTCACAACGACATGGCCGTCTGGAATGAAGCTAAGTGGAGAATGAGAGTAGTGTGAAAATGCTCAGCCAACACCGCTTTGTTTCATGTACATATCATAACAACGGCTTGTATATCCGCCATCCTCAGTCTCCCTGTTTCCCCTATTTCAATGACGAATACAGACGACCGCTACCTGCTGGTAGGGAGTTATTTCCTCTCATGCAGTCGCAGAATAGATGTCGTAGTCGGCCGTTAACTGCAGTCTTTGAGGTGTGTTCGAGTGCAACTTTTTGGACAAGACACAGGCAACGTGAGGCGACGCAATGGTTGGCCTTCGTCGCTGCTAGTCCTTTGATGTCCGTTTGGTGTGTCTGGGCTTTTAGGATCTCATGCTCTTTCTTTCCACCATCATGAAACAACCTGCAACATTTCCAACGTCCTTCATACGGCCTTTGAAATCAGGCAACATTTTTCACTTTTTACATCCTTTGTTGACATCTCTCTGTGTTCCCTCTCTCTTAAATTGTCTTGGTCCCTCTTTTTGTGTATACCAGGAAGGCTTTAGAGGGGTCAGCTCGTTTTTTTTTTTTTTTTTTTTAGCATCACCCCGTTCCACTCACATCTGCACAAACCATCAGGCCCCTGTCTCCAATCCCCTTAGATCATCTCACTTATCAGTGCTGTTCAGGAAAAAAAAAAAAAAAGTAATCTTTACTTGAAGGCTTCTTGCTGGTCCCTCACAAATCTTCCCTCTGAGGTCAACAGCGACTGCAAGGTAGACTCGCTGCTTTGATATGCAAGGAGAACAGCTGAGGCCTTAGTTCATATATCTTGTTGTTTAATATGGACATGATGCTTTACTGGCAGCCCAGGTCTGGACCCATACATGCATGCATGGTTGTAAAGCATGGCAGAGAGAATCATGTGCTACCAATGATAATATGCACACATCTGAACCATCCCCAATTGTTCACTTTTTTTTTTAACTAGATGCGATTTCATTTATTTCATTGTTTTCAATTGAAAAGATACCTTTTTGGTGAAATGGAACAACTAGCTACAGCTTGGCCTGACAGGAAACCCTGAGACCAAACAAAGAATCCGTTCAGTGGGTGTTGTTTTCCATGGCTGTTTCAAGGCTATTTAAAGGCTGCCAGTGCCAAATAGTAACACCTAACAGTGCAAACGCAGCATCAACAGGCTCCAGCACTGTATATCGTTAACTTATGCGAGAGTACTCGTGTCCTCTCGTAAGTGCTCTGACATACACCAGGTTTGATCTTACGGCTCACATTGGCAGTTAATCACAAGGGGTTGTCGGCTTGCTGGCACTTAAAGAAAATCCCATGTCAGTTCAGTTGCAGTTACCTCTCCCTTCTGTCCTTGAATGCCTCCCATTTCCACGTATGAAAGCCAGGGCTTCCTTTTTCCAGGAATGTGAGCATAAATGTACCTGGTCAACTTTGTTTACCTGCTAACAGCCACTTGAACTCTTATTACTGCTTGAACCCCTCATCATGAGAAATGGTGCTATTCAGTCTGAGCTGTCATCTACATGATACCATAGAAGCTGGGAAGTGTATAGATTTCCTAATAACTTGAACGAGTAACGATACGAGTACTTCTCTGTGCCAAAAAAACGTCGTTAACAGCCAGCTGGAGGGTGTGAGCGACACACGATAGGCTGAGGAGTCCCGCATATGAGGCGGTGCCGTAGCTTTACAGCACTCCCCGCCCGGACCTCACCGCACCGTGACGGAGCTCCCTACTCACGGTGCGACTTTCGACCGGGGCAGACTGTCCTCATTGCGCCCCAACCGCGTCATGCCCACGTAAAACGCGCCAGGGGTCTGTGGCAACCCACCCGACCCATCTTGAAACACGGACCAAGGAGTCTAATGCACGCGTGAGTCAGAGGGTGCAAGCAAAACCCTGTGGCGCAATGAAAGTGAGGGCCGGTGCTACCGTCCGGTCTCGCCCGCACCGTCGGGTAGGTGGAGCGTGAGGATCCGAAAGATGGTGACGAGAGGTCAACGTCGCGCTGCTGTAAAGTGGTATCGGTGCCGTAGTTTTGGAGCCGTTTTGCGAGTAGGAGTAAGAGTACATGAGCACAGTATCGGACCGGATACCCGATACTGGTATCGGTATCGGTGCATCCCTACGGGTTATCCTTCAGTCTATCCATCTGTACGTTCGTATTCTTGCGGAGGTCTGCGCTCTCTGAATGCCATTCTAGTTCTAGTTTTATTATTATTATTCGTAGGAATCACTGAAATATGTGTTGTTTGATACAAAAGATACAAAATGAGTGTTATTCCTTTCAATTTTTTCCCTGATAAAAGTTTTTGTTTTTTTAGGTCAAGTTTTGTCATATTCTGTACAGATTGTAAAGCCCTCTGAGGCTAATTTGTGATTTGTGATAAATAAAATTGACTTGATTCTGTGAGCAAAAGTGTATCCCCATAACAGGTGTTTTACCACTCTCCTTTGAAACTTGTGCTTGGAAAATACTAGGAAATAGAGGGGAAGCCCTGCCATCATTGAGAGACAGCATCACTAAGGCAACACATCCCTAAGTAGGAGCCCACACTAAGCCTCGATTGATAACAATGGTTTGCGGATAACAGCACTCAACCTTACTCTGTAGAGCACAGGAATGCTGCCAACCGCTCTTTCTGGTCTCTGAAGAGACTCGAGCATTGTTCCACACACACGCTGTCCGTTTGTCGATGCAGTAGGCCCACGGGGAATCAGGCACGCACAACTGTGACTTAAACCATACACGGTCAGCAATCATGAACACCGCACACAAAATAAAGGTGGGGGCACACACCCGGGGCAGGTACGCGGAGAGGCTGTGATCGTCTCAGCTCAGAACAATCGACCCATCCCTGCAGCAGAGTTGAAGGTGGGGACACAGTGACATCAAATAATCTCCTGAATAGATAAAACAAAACCATAAAACGAGAGAGAGGGAATGCGGTGAAGCCATCATCTAGTTTTGGAGAAGTTGGTACCTATCCCTGCCCAGGAATGTGCACAAGCATAGACCAAGATGCAGCCATACAATCTGTCTTTAAAAAAAATTTGGAGTTGGAAGGAAGATTATCCTGCTTGTGAGATACAATCGCAATTTGCTTTGATAGGAAGTTCCCAAGAACTCCTTCGCCATAGCAGATAAACACCTGCTGTTAGCTCACCGAGGCTGTGTGCTCAACATAGCATGTCAGCAGGACGCGAGCGATGCAGGGAATCGGAACAGCCGCCACGTCAGTGGAGAGTGTCTTTATTCACAACATCCATCCTGTCTTTGTCACGAAAAAATAACAGCAAGGACGAGGGTATTGCAGACACTGTTGTATACTGCCAAGATCCAGGTCCTGGGGGTTTCGCATAGAAGGAGTCTGAACAGAGCTAGTGCCAGATGTACAGATGGAGCAGACAGAGAGGGATCACCTGTTCCTACAAGGCCAGTAAGGCAAGAGGGGGCACTGACTCACTGAGATGAAGCATAGGTGAAAATGAGGTCATCCCAGATTGCAGTTAATTGTCTCAACAGGGTGTATTCAAGAGCTGGAAAAAAAAAAAGAAGCAGATGCAAAGGTGAGATTTAATGGCCGTACAAAGCCTCCAAACATGATAACTCATCTCGACTGGCAGGCAAATTCGAACATAAGTTTCGGTGCCCTGTTTCGCAGACGAGATTAGTTAAGCTTGTAGATCCTGTTAGAGGGCACTGCCCGTGTGAATCAAAACTAAAAGCAAAAGGAAACCCTTATCAGTGGTTTTTGAATTCCTTAGCAAAAGATTTATTTTCCCCTCCCTGTCTCCTTACTCCTCATGTTTCGAGATATGGAGCAAAAGTCGAAGGAAACCCTGCTGGTGGTATGACTGCCTGCCAATTTGATTCAACCAAGTGACCACCACTATAGGGGAAAAGCATATCATGTTCTGGAAACCCTATCTGTAAACAGTATTTACTTGTGTATTCTATGATTCACAGGAAGCTACGCCTATTAGCAGCAAATAAACAAATAAAAAGGTTTATGATTGCTTTAAAGGTCCCATATTATAAAAAAGTGAGATTTTCATGTTTCTTTATTACAAAGCAGGCTAAAGTCCTATATAAATACTGTGAAAGTATTGAAACTCTCAATCCACAGGGAAATACCCACAGCCCGTATTCACAAAACTCAACATTTGAAACAAGCTGTCAGGATTTCTGTCCATTTGTGATGTCACAAATATACAATATTTAGACCCTTCACACTGATTTAAACGTAAATATTCAAAATGTGTCCCAGCTTATTACTGGTTACAGTGTATGTGGATGTCATCAGCTGACAGGAAGTACACATGGACCCAAGCTGTTGCCTAGCAACGCAATTCTGTAGCAATTTCGTAGCAATTTCATCACAATTCAAACGAAATGCGCTAAAACAGAGCGATTAAGACAGAGGGTAAATACAGGCATGTACAGGCCGACAGTATGAGAAAAATAAAGTTTTTTTTTAACTTTACAGCATGTAAACATTTTCTGGGAGAAACACAAGTATGAAGTATGAACCTGAAAATGAGCATAATATGGGACCTTTAATGACTGCATTGCACTCACCACAGTAACACATTTACCAAAAATAGATTAAAACAATTCATTAAGTGCAGTGGTTTTAATTATATAACATTACTGGAGAAGGGAATGTCTGCAGAAGGTAGCTTATATTGCTACTAGAGTTGGGCAATATATAGATATTATGTCGATATTGTGATATGGGTCTAGATACCGTCATAGATTTTGGATAGCATAATGTGGCATAAGTGTTGTCTTTTCCAGGTTTTAAAGGCTGCATTACAGTAAAGTGATGTAATTTTCTGAACTTACCAGAGTGTTCCAGCTCTTCTATTATTTGCCTTTACCTACTCAGTCATTATATTCACATTATTGATGATTATTTATCAAAAATGTAATTTTGTAAATATTTCAGTCAACCCTACAATATCGTCACTATATTAGGGAGCCCCCACATACCCCCTAGGAGAAAATCTTTATTAACTCGTTCCCTCGAGTTAGGTATCTCGTTCCTTCGAGTTACGCATCTTGTTCCCTCGAGTTACTTTGTAGAGCACTTCTTCCAATCATTCCTGACTGTCCACGCATTGCTGATGTACGGAGCCCCCCCTAGATGATGTACTGTACTTCGGTAAAGTTGGAAAGATATTGACAGATTCAAACTTCCTGGATCAATAACTCATAACCAAAACGTTGTTAAAACACAAAAAAAACGGCTCTTTCTCACCGTAGTGAGGTAGACAACGAGCTACAACCTCATTTTAATCAACACATGACACATAACGTTGGTCTCTATGTGCAGCCGGCTGTCAGACGAGTGGTCAGGGACCGTCTACAAAATGCAACGCCGAAAAGAGAAAAAATATTCAATAACTTCAATATTATACAGTGTAGTACCACCAAAATTACTTCACACATCAATGATCTCCTCATAGTTGTACTACAACACTTAGTTTGGAAAAAATATGATTTTTGCATAATTTTGGTGAATTTTTAATGGGAAAAATATTCAATAACTTCACTTTTATAATAAAAACTTTCTCCTAGGAGTATAGGGGGGCTCCGTACTATATCGATATCAAGGTATTTGGTCAAAAATATGGTGATATTTGATTTTCTCCATATCACTTAGCCCTAATTGCTATTACTATATCCCACATTTACTAAGGAGTTTTGTGTATTTTACTCTTATCTTACATATTACTCAGTCCTACCCCTCAGGGCCTCGGACTCATGTGTAGTTTATTTAACAAGCATCTTTTCCTCCCCTGATTTCAGTCACATCAGTGATGGATGTGAGTGATCCACTCCACTCCACTGGGCCTCACACACAGGCCTCTAGATGGCACACCAAGGCAGAGACAGCATCCACAGTGTTAGACAGTGCTGCTGATGTATTAGTGTGGGGCTCAGCATTCCTCTACAGTGATAGGTCAAACCCAACTGTGATATGTAAGAAGATATTGAGGATCGCAGATTATATTAAGAAATTTGATAAGAGCAGTAAAATGGACAAATGCTAGAAAATCTCTGGAGGTGGCTTTAATATCTGCAACAGCCCCAAAATAAGTGACAAAGCAAAAAAAAAGAATTAGCAACTGTAAGTTGTTTAAATGATATTGACATTTAGGGGCATGTCCTTTTAACCTGTGCTTTAAACCTGCGATCAGATTACTAAAACAACTCTATTTGGATTTGGCGTTTGTAACCGGGCCAATAATACGGAACTCACCTGGTTTCACTTAAACAAACTATAGCCAGGTAATCAACCTTCACCAATAAAAGTGAGCAAACACCGTGTTCAGTGGCCGCAACTGCAGATTGTTTTATTTTGACTGTATGGAAATAATTAGTGGCTTACCTACACTATAATGTCAGACATCCTTAAGCTCTGTTTCCTGTCTATCTCACTGGGAGTTCCCAGAAGAAGAAAAAAAAAATGGAAGGCGCCAAAAATGTTATGAAATTTGTCTAATAAAAGGCTTAACCAAAAGTACCCCCATATTGGCTGAATTCAGAATGCTTCTGGGTTCCATCATCACATTTTTTACAATCCCTCTATTGTCTCGTCAGCTGCCAATTTGTCCTTAAATCACAATTGTGCTGAGGTGACACTTTTTTGTGAATGCTGTGCTTCCCACAAACCCTCACACAAAATGCACACACTTAGCGCTAATTAAAAACCTGCGAGTCTCTGCGTTGCGTCACCGCTCTATGATGATACCTGCTTTCCGGGGCTCGAAGAACAATCGAAGGCAGGGCAGAGCATTCCAAGAATTGGCTAGGAATGAGAAAATGTGAAGAGATTGTATGAAAATTGTGGAAAGACAGTAAAGTGAGGGAAAAGATAAAGAGGAGAGGAAAGAGAGATCAAAACGTGAAGGGGAGTGGTAGAGATACACAGACAGCAGCGGAGGGTTATACAGCGATGATGTCACCTCATGCTGGCACTGTTGGACTGAGAAACAGATTAGCCATTTGATCTTTGCCCTTATTTTTAGTTCCAATTTCCTCCTCCCAGCTCACACAGTTAGCTTATTGGGACACATGGCATGTGGATCTTCCTCTGTTTTACTCTCCTCTTCTATCACATACCTCTCCACTATCCTCATGTCCCCCCCCCCCTTTTTCTTCCGCCGATCAGCGGTATCCCCCACCCCTGTTTATGTAACAGCTCCATTGTTGGTCGAGACCAAGAATGCCCCCCCAATGCGTCGATAAGCCCTCATTCAAAGAGATTGAATTATATGGAGATAAACGGTGTCCTTGAGCATGGGTGCAGATAACAGATTGGAGTGACACAGCTGACTCTCTTTGTTTTGTTAATTAAAGATGACCTCATCGCTAAAAATGGACGCTGTGCACCTCCTCGTCACGAGCCTCGCCATCAGCAGATTGCAGATTGCAGGCAGGGGGCCAAGGGCTTTCTGCATTCCCTTTCCCTTTTTGCTTCCTTTCCCGTTTTTGCCTCTTCACACACACATTATTAGTCTCTCTCTCTCTCTCTCTCTCTCTCTCTCTCTCTCTCTCTCTCTCTCTCTCTCTCTCTCTCTCTCTCTCTCTCTTTTCGCCATAGGTCTAGACTTTCCTGGTTTCATTTTTTTCATCTCTCCATCTCTCAGTGACCATAACACTCCCTCTGTGTCCCTTATGTAGGTACATGGACACTTAATGTGTACTCATGGAACCTCTAATTCACATTGATGGATGTGTGCCGGGGTTGTAATTAAGACAAGATGAGGATGCTGCCCCTCAGTGCCTTCCTTTTTCATTCGTCATAGTGTGTTGTGGGGGCATTTTGTTTCTATCAGTCATGAGGATAATGATGAGATCTTTGTGTATTACGAAACATTGGCACTACTCATGGTGGTCTGGACTTGATCTTTGTTGAATGTGGTGCTGGCGAAAAATCGATTTAAATGCATTTAAGCATTAAATTGGGATTGATTACTCTCACGTTGCAATTCAGGGCATTGCAAACATTTAAAGTGGTAGAAATAAATATTTCTCTGCATTCATAAACAGGAAAGGACCAACAACCATGTATAGATTTATTGCAATGCACAAAAAACAGAACTTGAGTCGTAGCTGTCCAAAATCCTTAACTAATGCTTGTGTCATGTATTGCCCCTGTCCTCTGTTTCCTATGGACGTAAACATGTTGAGTATTAGAAACTAGTTGGAGTAGTTTGTTGTGTTGTTGAATAGCACTGATTTATAATGAAAGGTGTTTCTTGTTTGGGAACTTTTTTTCTCGTATATTACGAAAAGAGTTCACCAAATTGTGTTTTGAAAACATTTGAGGCAAGAAATAAGCCACGCAGTTGCTGAATCTGTCTTAATTTTAGATCGACAACGGTTAATTTAAAAGTTTTTCGGAGGTTTCCAGAGGCAACAAGCTGCACTGGACACTCCTGATTTGCATAAATTAGCCTAGATCTTGACTTAATGCAAATGAGGAGCGGCCAGTGTGGTGGCCAACATGATGGCTGTGGCTCAGTGTGTAGAGTGGTGGTCCTATAACCGCAAGGTCGGCGGTTCAACCCCCGCTCCTATACTGTCTGCGTGTCGAATCGTCCTTGAACAAGACACTAAACTCAAGATTGCTCCCCGGACGCTTTACAGCAGCCCACTGCTCCTAAGGATGGGTTAGCTGCATAGGTCAAATTTCATGTACAGTATGTACCTGTATCTATATGATGAATCTAATAAAGTTCAAGTTATTTATTTATTTTTTAAAAGTTTTTTTAAAGGGACTGTTTGTAAGAATCAGAAATGCTTGTTAACAGCGACAGCTGTGGCCGTTAAGTCAATGAAAGTCAGCGTCGGGCTCGCGCTTGTGCTCGCTCTACATAGACATGAACGAGCATCACTCAAAACAGTGAGGCGACACACGTCAGCTAAAACCACAATATCACTCTATATTTCAGCTGCTTGGCAGTAATGTTAGCTGACCAGACGAAGGTCTCTCCATGAATCAATGTCGATCCTAGTGTTGGCTTTTCCTGCCTCAGCCTCCCGACCGCGGCCGGAGGGAACAGGGGAGACACCGGAGTTTTGGTCAGAGACGATAACGTTTCTCGCTGCGGAGCCCCATCACTTCACAAGACACGGGAAACCTCTGTTGGTCTGGAGGAGCTGCAGCAGTTATTTCTGGACAAACGTCCACTGTACATTTACTAGATATTCTCAGAGCTAAACTAACTCTTCTGCAGTGTGGAGTGTGCACGCATGCAAGTAAGAGTGGAGCGAAATAGCAAGAACGAGCGCAGTGTGTGTGAGTGAATGCAAGCAGGTAGAGGAGCAGAGTACAGCAGAAACTCCGGCCCTGGAGACCAAAGTTACGGTCTCCCCCGCATCCTCCGAATACGGCCAACACTGTTTTGCAAGAAGGGCTTCACTAGATATAACTTTGTGGTTTTGGTGCTTCCGTGTAGTTTGTGTTGGAGTCTGAGTCCGAGCAGCGTACCCACACACGAGCGCGCATGGGACACCGACCCGCAATGATTTATACATGTAAGAAGTTACAAACAGTCCCTTTTAAGTTTATATAAACTATGTCGTGAGAAAGCCTTTTATCATGGGCAAATGGACCATGAGAACTGAGTTCTATGGGAGCTCCACCTGTAGCCATAGAACTAGAGTTATAATGTATAACCACTCTTCTATTTTACATAATGCTTTCCAACTTTATGTGAGGGGAAAAAATTCAACGCACTCCCGCTTACAAACCTGGCCGACAGAGTGACCACCACACAACACATACTGTATTCTATAGCCGGTATACTGGGCAAGTTAGCCGGCACCCAGCTGGTCTCGGTGTAAGAGACGAGCAACAATTGCTCACCCAGCTGAAGCCATCGGAGCCAGCTGAAGCCATCAGAGCCCACCAGTCTTGCGGTACAGCAGGTGGAGGATGGCAGTGCACATCAACCAGTCAATACAGCGCAGCATCACAGTACGACACAAGCCAACAGCCTGTCATCACCCACAGGTCTATTCTTAGTGCTAAGTACAGACTCTGGGGGAGACAGAGCCACAGTAAAAGGAGCCGGGGGCAGTAAAAACAGACCACACACGGGTCACATCAAAAAATGGTAGACATGGACCCAAGGGGCCATTAGTCCGTGACGAACCACCACACCTGACGCAATTTCTTGCTATGCGGAGAGGGCAGGGGCAGCCCGTTGTCAAACAGCATGTCATTCTCGGGTTCTCAGAGCCGGTGAAGTTCTGACGAACAGGCAGGGCATCGACCGTGTTGCCACCGAATATCAACACTAGCTGAAGTAAGATGGGGCTGTTGAATGTAGAGAATTGTTCAATACATTTATATTTGATGAGGACAAAATTAAGCCTTGCTTGCATGATACGACTTCCCGTTTGACTATAAATGAGGAACCGCGGATTTGCCATTCATGGTTATTGTTGTTCAGCTATGACCTCAGTTGACCTTATTCCTGTAATATCATCAACCCAGAGAGCTGCAGAAATATTACGGTGCTGATTGATGGGCAGATTAAACATAAAATTTGTCCTATGGGATGATCAAATAATGAATCATTTTTTTGCTATTACATGTACTGAACTTGTTTCACTGTGTTTTCAATCAGACCCATATGCTACTTTAGCTTCAAATATCACTTCTTATCTTTGATTATAACACGGCCTGGATGAAAACTCAATTATTATTATTAGCTGGAGGGAAGTTGATTAATTTCAGATAACTGTAAGCCTCTGACGTACATATACTCTTATTACTTTTGCAAATGAATGCAGTATCAAGATGTAAGAGTTCCACTGAACTGTCCATTGTATTACTTACAGTATAGTGCTCAACAACAGTATGCAATCTCATCAGTCAATACATTCAGTAAATGTTGTAAAACTTTTGTTGAATACATTAGTAAAAGACAGTGCTGCAATGTTAATTCACTTTGGAAAAGCAACATTTTAAAACTGCATGCATCAGTTATTGTAATTGGCATTGGTTCCAATAAAATGATACATGGTTGCCAATATGTTGGGGAACCAGACTGAAATATCTCAACAACTATTGGATGGATTGCCATGAAATTTGGTACAGATATCTGTGGTGCCCAGAGGATGAATCTTAATGACTGTTGATCCCCTGACTTTTCCTCTAGCGCCACCAGCAAGTCAAGGTTTTGATTGAGTAAGTGACATATTTACTAGATGGATTGGCACAAAATGTTGTATTGTACAGACATTCATGGTTCCCAGACAATTAATCCTGCTAACTTTGATGATCCCCTGACATTTCCTCTATGGCACTGACATTATGTGGCTTTAAATTATATACTGTATCTGGACAAATAATGGATGAATTGCCATGATATTTGGTACAGACATTCATGTTGCCATCTAGATGACTTGTAACAACCTTGGTGAACATTTCATCTAGAGTCATCAACATGTCAATTTTTGTGTTTGTCTAATACAGGGGTCAGCAACCTGTGGCTTCGGAACCACATGCGGCTCTTTAGCCCCTCTCCAGTGGCTCCCTGTTGACTTTATTTTCTCTCAAAGTTATGACTTTAATCTCGTTATATTATGACTTTTTTTCTCGTAAAGTTATGACTTTATTCTCATAATATTATGATTTTTTTCTCGTAAAGTTATGACTTTATTCTCGTTATATTAAGACTTTTTTTTCTCTTAAAGTTATGACTTTATACTCATAATATTACGACGTTTTTTCTCCTAAAGTTATGACTTTATTCTCTTTATATTACAACTTTTTTCTCTTAAAGTTATGACTGTATTCTCGTAATATTACAACTTCTTTCTCGTAAAGTTATGATTTATTCTCGTAACATTACAACTTTTCTCTCGTAAAGTTAAGACTTTATTCTTGCAATATTACGACTTTTTTTCTCGTAAAGTTCTGACTTTATTCTCATAATGGTACAGCTGTTTCCTCGTAATATTATGACTTTACTCTGGAAATCTCAGATTTTTTTTTCCCTCAGTGTGGCCCTAATACACATTAATGCACTTGGCCCTTACTTCAATAGACTTATATACTATATACTTAGACTATAAGCTGTGTTACCTTCATCACAATGCTCAAATGTTTTGCGGCTCCAGACAGATTTTTTTTTTTTT
>CAKAOH010006658.1:0-11052 GCA_916701665.1 Sebastiscus tertius
CCCCCCCCCCCCCCCCCCCCCCAACAGACAGACCGCGGTGCGGTTTTGGACAGACCGTGTTAAGATCAGTGCTCGGGGCTAGGCAGGTTGCTATGCGCTGAAATGCTAATAAGCTTCCTGGCTCTCGGTGCAGGTCGGGCTAGCCTGTGCCGACTCGTCTTGACACTTCACACACATGCTGTCTTCCACCCTTTTTAATCATTTTTGATAGGCCTCCCTGGGATGCCATCCATTTAATTTGAAAGGGTTGAGCCACCCAAACATTTTCACCATCTTTAAATAGAGGTCTGCCTCGACATGCCTGCTGCATTGTGACCCGGCGAGGTGGAAAGCGGCGGAGTAAACTGCTGTTTGGGTTTAGGAGGATAATATTAGGCCGACACCGGTAGGGACTCGTAGGGGGGAGATGTGTGAGTGATGCTGGAGTGAGTAAATAGAAGAGACAGGAAGGACTTTAACAATACACAAGCAGCCAACACAGGTGTGGATGATTATCCCCTACTTTGTTTAGAAGCTTATTTCCTTTGTCAACCATTTAAAGACATCATATTTTACATAAAAATGGTGGTTTAACCTCTGAGAATTTTGAAAAAAAGGCTGAAATATAATTAACCCATGAGTGGCCACATCTGAATTTTTTAATTTCCTTTGGTGGAAGTGTTTTCTGGGCACAAATGTGGAGACATTTTCAAAATCTGTCAAACTGTTTGGCTGAAAAGTTGAAAAAACAGTGTCCAAGATATAGTATGATAAGAAAATGACTGTATCTCAGAAACTACAATCAAGTATTTGGTATCTATGAACTCCACTCAAAGATCTGCACACATATGCTGTGTAAAAAATATATTTCATATGGAAAAAATTGAATAAACACAATTGTTAGTGTTTTTCCTTGTTTTTCAAAAATCCTGACTTTGACTATTAACAAAAGTGTGATTTTTTTATGTGATCTAAAAATATTAAAGTTATACTGTTAGATACTTGCCAAAGTATGGCCGTACCAAATTTCAAGACTTTTGACCAATCAGAACAAATGTTGTGCCATTTTATTTCCAAAAATGGGTTAAAATGAATAAAAACCAAAGGATGCCTGGCAGCATGCATGATATCCTGTTGAAAATTGTTAATACTGATGTAACCTGTTTGACAAATCACAATAAATATGACATTTTTCCTTATCATACTAAATGTAGATACAATATTAAAATGTGAATGATTATCAGGAGATGTAAAATAAAAAAAAAAACTACTGATCCAAACGGCTGCAATCCAAAAGGGAATAAATACAATATGGGTCGACTATAATAAAGGCAGCATAATGCACCAGTTGTGCTTGCAAATCAGTTTGCAAAATCACCTCAGCTTGAGAGTGTGTATTCCCTGACAGAGTTTAACAACCAGTGTCCTACTCCATATATCTTATAATTCTCTCTGAAAAATCTCAGAGCCTGCAGCCAATGCAGTATGGTCAGAAATGAAGGCCGGGCCATGTTGTATGATTCATAGGGAAGAAATCACATATTTTATTGGAGTCTGAGAGATTTATTTACTGGGGTTGCTGCGGATGTGTAAGGGACACAATCGCCGGGGATTTCGCCGTCCAATTTGCCAGTGTACTCTTCTATAAACATCAGTCAGAAGTAGTGGGACAAATTCTACAGAAAAATAATCATAAACAAACCATTACGCCGCATTTTGGAAATTGTCAGGAGACGCTCTTGACGACGACTATCCACTCGGAGTCAAAGGCGGAAAAAGCCCAAAAGGCAAGTGGGGATGTCTGTGTGCTATATGATATTACCGTGACTCAAGATAAAGATATCATACATTATTGGTTTAGACTGGCAAAGAAAGAAGAGAGAGGGAGAGACCAGTATGAACAGATAGCGGGGGCGAGACACATATAGACGGAGAGGGAGAATGTTCAAATATATTGCCTCTTAGCGAAGGCACAGATAGCTTTGAGCCTCTTGATGTCCCTTCTATGCGAAACAGCTGGAGCTCTCCATGAAAACCACACTGAACTCCACAACAAGCCTGCTTGTTAGCTCCTAACAGCGACTGATCCAGTTTTACACCCTCCGCGCTCCACTTGCACCACTGTGCAACATGTACAGTAAACCATCATTTACTCCGGTCTAATTTAGTTGTGTGCATTTGCATGCGGAGAGGCACGTTTTTTAAGACGCAGTAAACAGAGTTGTTGTGCATGAAAAAAAAAAAAAACATCATGGCCGCAAAACCAGCATGTAACCGAAAGCTGGGGCAGGAGGAATTGACATAATTATTAATTAGTCGATATTACTGAATGGAAAAAGTCTGTCTTTGGTTTCCTCCCTAGAGCTTAATCGAACGCAGCCAAGATGAAGCTAAGCTAAACAACACCAGGCAGTTAATCTCCGCTGCCATACAGTTCAGATGCTGATAATGTCCACGGGTCTTAAGTAGAGCGAGCGGGGCCCATGTTTTTTAGATTTACTTGTTTGCTGTTGTTTGCCGTCTTTAAGTGGTCTTTTATTAAAGCCAGCCATCTTCCATAGAGCCCTAATGCACTTCACTATTCCCGATGCTAATGACGGCCTAAGAACGCATTATTCAGCATTAGTTTCATTTCCCTTTGAGCCCCAAATGGCGACAAACTGTCTTGTAACCATTAGAGTTTTAACTTGCATCAGACACGCCACCCGCAACCCCTCTCTCGACGGCGCGGCGCGAACGACGGTGGGAGTATTTCGGCCTGCTTATCGGGAGCAGACGACCGATAGAACAAGTCAACTTTATGTGTCAAAAGAAACAAAACATTTAATAAATGTTTGCAGACGGGCGCGTCTGGCAAAAACAAGGAAAATATGTGGGAGTTCTACCTGATATATGAACGTGTGCGTTGCTATGTTATCATGCTTATGTGTCTAATAAGTAAATGCACCTAGACGTATGAATATTGTTGTATGTGTTGGTACATGACGCATTTGAATGTGTTTTTCATGTAATTGAACGCATTTAAAGGAAAAGTTTATGTCTGTGCGTGCATTCGTTTTTTGTATTGCTTCCGTTTTGAGCATTTCTGCCTTTGTTGGTGTGTGTGTGTGTGTGTGTGTGTGTGTGTGCGTATAGGCTGAGGACTCCCCACTGACCTGCTGTTTGGCTACAGACAGACAGAGTGGAACTGGCCATATTACTGTTCTTACCCTGCCATCTGCTGGCTCACATCATTCTAGGCCCTGCATCCATCCCTCCACCATAACTACACCCCTCTCACACACCTCTCTCTTTTCTGTTATCTCTCTCTCTCTGTTCGTCTTTCTCTGCTTTACTAAGTTTATCTCTTCTTTTCTCCCTCATTTCGTTTCTCTTTACACTGGAGCATCATCTGCCCTCCACATCCCTTTACATCCCCCTCTCCTCCTCCTCGGAGAAGAGAGAGAGAGAGAGAGAGAGAGAGAGAGAGAGCAGAGGAGCGGCGGACGATTGTTATCGAAAAATAAGCATGGTGTTTGAAAGGGATTTTAATTGAGGCATTCGTTATATTTGAAAAGGTGAGCTCCTGAGGGGACGCAGGGAGAGGAGCGGCGACCCTATTCATATCCTCAGACATTCATGAAGAATGGCATCTTTTGACTTTCCCTTTTAAAGCCGCACAACCTTAAATGGCCTAAATATAGAGGAGGGGAGGCAGACACGGTAATTCCCTGCACCTTGGGGGGCGCCACCCGAGTGCGGGACGGTGGGATACAGCCGAGGACTCCAATTAAGAATGAGGGAGGGTCCAGCCACCCAAAATAGAGGGGAAATGTCCTCTCCACAAGACCCTGAAGGGGATGTCAATCCATCTCTTTTCTTTCTAAAAACCTTCTCTCTGCCTCATGTTTTTCTGTTTCCTTTTTACACTTCTTTCTTTCTTCCTCTTTCTCTCCCTCGTTCGGTCTCTGTGCAGTAATTATGTCATTAATAATGCGAGGGCCTGATGATTGTCCCTCTAATACCGGTTGTCCGGTTTGTATTTCTACAGCTTAACACAGGAGGAAGTCGACATTTGTTGTTGTTTGGTAAGGTCAGCTCTTTATGAGCCCTTCTTCCAGTGAAGCAGACGACTCCTCATGTTTTCTCCTCCTATATTTTGTCTGTCTGACCGCCGAGTTAAACTTAAGATTGTTAGTTTATTGTAAAGTTGTTGCACGCCGACAGCAGCTTGAGGCAACACGCAGTAGGTTTGTAGGTTTTTGTCTTTTGCGCTGTCTCTCCAATTTCATCCTGTCTGCAGATCCACGTCCTTTCTGAGGGAGACGTTGCCCACGAGTACAGTTCTGTATCGACAACAGTGATCACCCTTTAGCATCAGACTGCTTCATCCTGTCATCTGATGTCTCATGCAGTTTTGCTGTGACTAAGTGATGAAGTCTTCCCGTAATATTAGTAAAAAGTTTTATCCTTTGGGAAGTAGCCTGGAGGCAGCGCTCTGCGTAAGCATCCTTGATGATTTATGCAATGTAACTGTAACCAAGGCGGCATCCTTGATGATGAAGTTATAAAACTTTTTCAGAAGTACCATACCCACAGAAGGTATTCATCATCAGCCTTTATTTTTCATATCTACAGTATCATACAACATCTGTGAAAACTCATTAAATGAGCTGTAAAAGTTAGTGACAGCCACTTGTTGATAAAATAAGTTTCTTTTGTCCGTTCTTGATGGGTAAATTATGATAATATTACAGCAAGAAAGAGAAAGCTACATAAAAGAGCTCCACTGCTCAATAATTATAAGGTTCCAAGACTCTTGATCGGATGAAAGAAATGCTTCAATTCACAGACCGTATATAAAGATGGACGACATGACAGCTTCCCAGAAGTGAAGCCAAAGCATCTCGCTTGCCTCCTGGTGGCTGGTTGCAGTATAGATCATAAATCCTGCCCTCTCCATGTTAGCGGATGTGACATGAAGCACACTAAAAAGTCAGAGTAAAGGTCAAATAATTTTTTCCCAAAGATGGTTGCTGTCATTTTAGATAGGTCATATCACGCTGATGTATGTTCAGTTGTTTTCTGATAATTTTGGTTTTAATCAGTTATTTGATGTATTTGAGAGGGGGTGGGATGTCATGATTGACAGCTGTGATTGACAGTATTCTCGGAGCGAGAGGCTCAGGAATTGTACGAGAAAGGAGATGTAACTTTAACTTTCCAATAACCGTCAATAGAACATGTGTGAATTTGATCATAAATATAGATATATACATATTATGGTTAGTTGTTGTGTCTTTCTAGCCAAACAGCTACGGTGGTGCTAAAGTAGCAGCTAGGTGGCTCACGCTAACAAGCTGTGCTCGTGCTCGTGATTGGCTCAGGTGGGACTTCGATACCACGGCTCCCATATCCGGGATATTTTGGCTTCACTTTTGTACAGTGGGAGGAGGTGGAGACGCATCATCCATCTATATAGACAGTCTAATTAATGTGTGCCAGTGATCTCCTGCGAGCTTGTTTAGCTTCAAACATGCTACTTGACATTGCATGTTGGATGGGATGCGGCATGTTGAGCTTCATGACTGGAGTTTGACTGGTTAAGTGGTGCAGTGTCAAACAGAGGGTGAATGAAATAATGACAGCTAGATTAAAAGACATGAACAGCACTCAGTAAATTTACACATTCATGTATGAAAAAGCAGTGAATCACACACTGATCTTACAAAATCCTTGATAACAATGCTGATAACAATCACAGCTCAGTCATTAAAAAAAACAGCCTGCTATTCATTGAGCTCCTTGCCAAACAAAATCCATTCTTTGTTGTGTTCAATTTTGACTTTTACAGTGAGTCATGAAAATCTACAGTCAGAATCAAAGGCACGCTGGCCAAATCAGACATCCCCTGGTAATGAGTGGAGTGTTTGTCTTGAGCCTAGTGGAACGTGGTTTAAAGCTGCATGTCTAAATAAGGTGCAGATTATTGGTTGAGATTGAAGTTAATGTGATTAGAGTTTTATTTGACCACTACTTACTTTGGGTTTGCAGTCACCTGGATGAGGAACAGCATTATGTACAGTCCTGAGCTATTCAGCCAAGAAACAACAGCACAGAGACACAATTAAAGGGGAACTATATACCCATTTTCAAAATGCATACATGTTATTCCTATGGTCTTAAGACAGTCCAAAAAATATTAGTCAACATGAACAACTCTCTCCCAAATCCAAAAACTCAAGTGGTCAAACTCAAATTTGTGATATGATCATAGGGTATAAAGTGTGGAACTGCGCCATAGACAATGAATAGGGAAATATGTTTTAGACGATACTGAAAGCACCCAGGGGAATGTTCTGAGTATATGGGAACATTTTCTGTTTCACAACTGAGAACACTACAATAGAATAAAGCTAATTTGGTTATAAAAAAGAAAAAATCAGTCTCCCATTCATTGTCTATGGAGCAGCTCCAGACTTTATACCCTATGACATCACAAGTTTGAGACTTACTTCTCTGATTTCTGGCTTTGAGAGAGAGCTCATGTTCTCTAATATTGACTGAACTTTCCAAGGCCATGGAAATAACACACTGGAATTCTTAATTTAGGTGGTGTTTCCTTTTAAAGATATGACATCTTGTAGTGTGGTTGCAGATTGCAATCAACTGACTGCAACTGCAAAGTTGTTCGCCTCGCTCAGAGGCCATCTTTACCATAATAAAATGGCAGTACCGTGGTTTTGCACTCTATGGCTCAGGTTACATCACAAGCGTGTTGGAGAACTACAGTGGCCTTCAGGTAACGTAAAAATGCTAAAGGCTCTTTCTAGAGCCAGTGTTTGGTTTGTCCATTTTGGACTACTGCAGAAATATGGCGGTGCAACATGGCGGACTCTGTGAAGAGGACCCCCACCCTATGTAGATATAGAGGGCTCATTCTAAACTAACAAAATCACGATTGAAACGATTCTTAGTTTCAGGTGATTATACATTAATGACAACATAGTTCTGTTTATAGATCCCCCCGAAATGTTACACACTGTTTCTTTAAGACACATTTATTGCATTCCTCACTATACATAAGCATGGATACACAAAAGTTATACATCCAACAAGACACAAACAAAAATAGACGTATGTGCATGGTGCACACACAAACTCAATCTGGTATACTGTATGCATGCAGAGACATGGATGCACCCATGCAAACACACAACAGCCCTTCAACATCTCATAATTATGCAAATAGTGCACACTGAGCAAACCTCAAACCCTTCAAAGCGGCAGCAGGAGTACTGTAGAGAGCTCTCCCCATGTTTTATGTCTTCTCAATTATAATCTTTCACAATTTACTTGCTGAAACTTAAATCCTACTAAAAGTCTTACATGATTTGTTGTGTGCATCAGCTTTGATACTACTTTATACTTGCATAACACAAACAGGCCGCTGCACCAGATCGCCCAGAGAAACTCATTTGCAATAAAGGCACATTTCTAATATCAGAGAGCACGTTCTGAGCAAGTGACCAAGTTGAGGTGTGATCTGTTATTTAGACAGGTTGGATGCACTTCCTCACAGCCTGAAATTTCCCCTGGGGCTCTCTTCCATTCCTCACTGTCATGGATTTGAATCTTTTTACCACTGAACTCTTACAATTACTGAACATTCATCACCTGCCTACCTTCTTAGCTACCTAGATACTGTATGGAGACCAGAGATATGGGACAGACCGGTGCAGCCGGGAATACCAAGTAACACTGCTGCTAACACAGTAATGAATTCTTATTTCCTGGGATAGCAGGAATATTTTTTTTCTTGTTTTGGTGTTTGTGTGTGCATGTTTTCCCCCCGACTGTGTAAAGGTTTTGAGAGGTTTGATCTTGTATATTTTTCTTCAATCATTTAATTGAATATGTCGATGTTAGACACTAAAAATCACAAAATTGACCTAGTTTGAGTCCCAGTTTGCAAATACTGGGTTAACTTTACCCAATATTATGGCATGTTTTGAACCAATTTTAGTGGGGTTTTTTGTTATTACTGTTGGGTTATTTACCTGTATTTATATCTAACTATAAGGCAAGGATTGTCTGTCGGTCTGTCTGTGTGTCCTTCGCATATCTCAAGAACCCCTCATCTGATCTACTTCACACTTGGCGGGTGTATTGCTCAGGACCCAAAGGAGTGCCGTGCTGAATGTGGTGCAATTTGGCCAGATGGTGGCACTTTAACAATTAACTTTACATTTTGCCCTGCCACTTTTGAACCTTAAATCTCAGAAACAAAATGTTCCCTGGGTTTTGTGGGTCCAGACGAATCAAGCCACTCCCATTTGCATATAGACTGATTTTCTGCCATTTTGAATTTTGTACAAATCTGATTTATTTGCTACTCCTCCTACACATTTTGAGCAATTGGGACCAAATTTGGTACAGAGCATCTCTGGACCAAGCCGGAAATAGTTACGGTTTTGGATTGTTGATGTTCCATACAGTTTTGCTATAGATGGCCCTCAAAGTAAGCTCAAATGCTTTGGGCAGAGCTTATATTACAAAAAATGTCATATCTCCTGAACTCTTTGTGCTATTGCGTCCACATTTGGTGCATATGTGTAGATATGATGTCTGAGTGACAAATTCGGTGCCATTTGGCCAATGGGTGTCTGTGTATATATGTATGACTGCTTTTCCCATATCTGTGAACTATCCATCCAATCAACTTCACTCTTGGCGGGTACAAGCAGCCACATTGCAGTTCTTGATAACGCTGTAAGCAGCACTTCTGGGGACCGAGCTATCGGCTCCCGTTCTGGACGGGCACTGCAATAGTTGAACTAAAATATGTTTATTTTGACCCAGTGTTAGTTACCCAAGCTCAAGTTTCACCATAAAACTGTCATAAATCTATTGTTAGATATACAAAATGCATATAACATTCAAAACGGCAAGGGATAAACGTATTATTAATAATCAGTAAGAATTAATAGCATGAATGTTAACAAAAATAACACTAACTCAGGGTCACAACTACCCCTCTGTACTGGTAAAAGTTGACCCAGGAGTGCGTTTGTGATTTTTAGTATGTGCATCTTCTTCATGTACAGTCAGTAACTCCATCAATTTGTTTACATCCATTGATTCATTTCATTCTTCTCAGAAAAAAACAAGGATCCCCTGAAGTATAAATCCTCTATAACAACTGGAAATGATCTTTGGTATCATGCATTGTACCCACTGTACCTACAATGACTTATAACCAAATGCCACTGTATATCTCTGCAGCTTTTCCCTCATGAATAAAAGGCCTTCTCTCTCTATGAGGTGAGAGGATTTGCCCCCCGTGGCGCTCCCACCCGCGCCCTCCAGTCCCTCGTGTTACTCGCGCTCACTTGTAGAAGTCCCTTAACGCTGACCCAGAAAGCATAAATATATTATAATCTCATCACCTGTCCATTTATACAGGTGTCACCCTGCCTTCGCAACTTGATTTCCAGGAGGGCAGCAGTTTTTCCTGTGGCAGCGATTGAAGTCGCAGCATTATTATCAGGCAAAATGTATTCATGATAGCAGCGGTCCGAGTGCCCCGTGGGCTTTGTAATATAATACCAGACCTCTTTATCAAATTTAACAGTTTATTGGAAACAGCTTGTACACATGATTTAGGCACGGGACGGTACGGCAAGGCTCCGGGTGTCTTCCTAACACACCTCCCATACACACCTCCACACACGCCCGAATGCACGTATACACACAAACACATGCCGTACACCCAGTGACACTCGCACGCATTTAATCACACATCTCCCTCCTCCTCCTCCTCCTCCTCCTCTTCTTGCTCCTCTGCAGAGCCACAACTCTCCTCCTCTCCCCATCATATCTCATGCAAACCTCTCATTGGATGAGGCAGCGCTTTTTCTGCGGAGGTCTTTTGTGCGCTTTTGTTGTTTGTTTTCTCTGAAGAGCAGTGCGATAACAAAAGCGTGACGTGACAAATGGACTTTGTGCCCGGCGGCCAGATTTAAGTGATAGGTTACTGAATGGGAGCTACCCTTCTATCTCATTATACACACTTACACACAAATGGGTACACATGTGGATGGACACACTGACACTTGTATGCAAGCAGGCCTGTGTGCAGACTTTAACTTTTGCTTATTATTTCACTTCATTTCTAATTTTCCTCACCATGCAATTCAAAAAACTGTCAAAAAATATGGATTTAATTAATTAATTTTATTATTTTATATATATGTGGAACCAAAACACCATCTGACATTTCATATGTTTCTTATTGCCAAATAAATAACACAATATCTGCTTCATCTTAAAGTTCATCAATGCATTAAGTGTCTATTTTTATATATTTGACTCATTAAGTGTTGTTTTATCAAGAATCATGGCAGTGATGAGTCATAGTTAAAATACCATGCTTTTATTTTTCCTCTGTTTCACTTTAAAGAGTGCAGGAACTAACTAAATACGACACATCAACTCTAGTGCCACAACATCCTCATAATATCAAGTCCTCCTCCTCCTCTCTCCGATCTCCTATGGGGACGGTAAATACAAACCATCCGTTGGCCGGCTAATGATTTAAAGGGATGGTCAGAGGTCGTACGCGAGCTATTAATGATCCCTTTCTTAACGAAAAGCACACGCAGGATCCATCCAATCAGAGGGAGCGAAGGAGTCACCCGGGGCCTCCAGAAGATGATCTGTCTGGTTAAGGTTAGACTGAGGAAGAGCAGAGGCTGCTCTGATGTCTCTGTATGCATATGTGTGTGTTCAAGTGTGTGTGTGTGTGTGCAAACAAAGAACAGGTCAGTCAACTGCATATCATTGTGTGTGAATGTGTGCATGAGTGTGTGTGCACAAACTGTGATTTTTTGTCCATTTGTTACACCTTTTTTTAACAGTTAACGCAATAATAACGCGTTAACGCAAATTTGTTTTAACGCCACTAAGAGATGGTAGCGGGCTCAGTTTTAAAGCTAGAGTGAAGATCACATGAAACTAGACAAACCTAAGGAATCCATTGGTACCAACCATGTCATACTAGTTTGTCACGAATGAGGTTAAATAAGACTCCAA
>CAKAOH010006659.1:0-38901 GCA_916701665.1 Sebastiscus tertius
AAAAAAAAAAAAACCATAGTGTTTCGAAAAAGTCATAGTATAGTATGTCGAAAAAAGTCATAGTATGTCGAAAAAAAGTCATAGTATGGTATGTAGAAAAAAGTCGTAATATAGTGTAAAAAAACCCCCAACATAGTATAGTGTGTCGAAAAAGTCATAGTATAGTATGTTGAAAAAAAAGTCCTAGAATAGTATGTTGAAAAAAAGCCATATAGTATGTCGAAGAAAGTAAAAAAAAAGTCATAGTATAGTGTGTTGAAAAAGTCATATGGTATGTAATAAAAAAAGCTGTAGTATAGACTGTCGAAAAAAAGCCATATAGTATGTCGAAAAAAGTCAGTATTGTATATAGTACATACATAGTATGTCAAACATCCAGAGTAAATCAAAGTACGTGACAGATTTGAGCAAATATACAAAACAGAACATGTTGTGACCAACCAAACATCTGCAGTTATGTCTATTATGCTCATTAAAATGGACTTCGGTTTAATTACACATCATTTCACAATGTTGTTCCTGCATGAGATGCATAATTTACACACTGCTGTCTCTGTTTCTTCTCCAGGTTATGCAGGATACAAGCTTTGTTATCAGGAAGTACTTAAGGTGGTGAAGGGGGTTATTCATCAGCCGCATGAGCTCGAAGACAGCAACGTATTCTATGCATTCTCCTATTATTTTGACAGAGCTGTGGATGGAGGCCTTATCGGTTAGCACACACACCCTCTGTACACACCTTACATAATTATACAGACCCAGCAGGATGTTATTACCCGTTCCAATGCAAGAGAGAGGCAGGGAATTGTGAGTCATCTGCACCTGTCTCAGTGGATTTGACGAGCTATAGGTGTGTAGTTATTAGAGAAATTGCTATCCTCTGCCAGTCCGAACTGAAAGGGCACATGCTCTATTATTATTATGGAAATGTGCATGTAGATCTGCTCTTAATGAATAGTATAGCATTTAAACTGCGTGGAAGATGACCTTAATCACTTCCTGTTGCAGATGAGATCCAAGGAGGGATGCTTGAGGTCAGAGACTTCAAGAAGAGAGCTAAAGAGGGTAAGATGGGCGTAGCAATGCATCCTTACTATGACATATCTGCAGCACCCTGAACTTGAGACACTGTGTGCATCTCAATAGTCTGGACTTGTGTACGAGCTGCTATCTCAAAATCCTGTCCTCATCCTCTCAGCAGAATACAGAAGAGTAATTATTCAGCCTAACAGACATGATTCCCTTTTTGTCTGCTCAGTGTGCAATAAGATGACCAAGTACCCTCCCATCAGTTCTTTCCTGTGTATGGACTTGACCTACATCACTTGCCTGCTCAAGGATGGATTCGGCTTCAAGGAGAGCACCGTGCTGAAGGTGAACATTACACAACACAATCAACAGGGTTCGCGGCCCTGCTTTTAAGGACGCAACAGAAGGAATAGACAGAGAGGAGCATTTTTTCAAAAGGTTGCGAGGCTTTATAAAATCAATTACTCGTGTCTGAAGTTGTGTAGCTCACTCAAACTATTGACTCACATTAAAAGACACAAGCATGGTTACGTTAAAAAGAAATTGTTTGATTTTTTTTTTTTCAAATTATAGTACACATTTGACATAATCACCTAAAACAAGTGATGCCATATACCTAAAACAAATTAGCACAATTCATGCCAGAAAGAGAATGAAACAGGACATTCTACAGAAAGATTTGGTTACTTTTTTATTTCAATAAATACAAAAGGCATTTGAGTGATTTGGTGTTTTGTTTTTTTTTCCCCCTCCTAGTTGACCAAGAAAGTGAACAACGTGGAGGCAAGCTGGGCTTTGGGCGCCACGTTGGACCACTTCCACAACCTGAAGATCCACTGAGGAGAAGGGAGGAACAAACACTGCTCATTTAGGTGGTGCTCAATAACAAACACGGGTAATGTGCACTACCTTATCTTACGGCCCCAGACAGTTGCAGTTTGTTTTATGAGGGCAGAGCTAACCCCATGAGTAATTCTTAATTTTTTTTTTTAAAAAGCAATTATTCTCAAGTGTAATATATTGAGCTGTAAATGAGCAATGTGTTGCCTTACTCAAAGAACAAGTGAAGCACTGGAGGTTGACATTTTGAGTGAAAGATGTTACCAATAACACTCCATTTTGAGCGTTACTAGATACACAATTTGTTTGAGATGGATGTTTTCCTCAGGCTGATAAACCGGGTGGCCTGGCTGGTTGTGCAAGACCAGTGTTTACATGCAGCAATATGATGTACTGAGCTTCGGTAGTTTTAATGTCCTGTGTTTTGTAAGTTAGTAATAAGCATAATGGTACATTTAAATTTGACAGTCAATCATATCAGCCATTGGAAGAAATTCAGAGATAAGTGGGACTCATTATCGTCCCTTCATTTCAACCTCACTCTGCTGTTTACAATGATAATGCATTATATTTTCATAAACTTTTCAAACCCGTCTCAGTATTTCTTTGGGAGTATTTGTTTTCAAAAACTTGAGGAAAAAAGGTTGTTTTGTACAAACTTTGCCGTTTCTCGCTTGTCAAAATAAAACCATCATCGGTGGCTAATTACAAATATCTACAGGGGTGAAAGTCAGCGATTAATCTATTTACAAATCGATGTCTGCGTTTAGTCCACTGAGACTGTCAGTCTAGCGCTGTGGAAATAGGCAGTGTGTGTGACATTTTTTCATGATGGCAGACTAAAGCAGCGCCACGACATCTTCTCCATATGCATGGCCTTCGGTCGTCATGGTCACCAATTCATGTGGCTGAGAGAGAACAACCACCGAGTCTGCAGAGCCTGGAGGGAGGGACACAAAGACGAGTTCAAAGAGAAACTAGCTGGTAACATGAATTCTGTCAGTCTGTACGTACGTACAGTCATTAGGAGATGGAACACCTTTGAGGGCCGAAACACTACTAAAAATTTGTCCTTGAATTTCTGCAAGCTTTCACCTGGTTCTACCTTTTGGTTTTAATGCTGACAGGGAAATTTCGGAAAAACTGAAGGACGTGCAAAATAAAAGTATTCAGTCCAAGGGGGTGGATAGTTATCTTTAGGAATTACACATGGGCTTTAAAGGGGAACATTTTAAATGAGTAGTTTTCACAAACTAGCTTAGAGCTGGGCTATATGGTTGAAATCAATAGATACAGTACATGCTCTATACACTTTGCAAAAAAATCGTGAAAAAGTCATAGTATAGTATGTCGAAAAAGTTAAAAATAAAAGTCATTGTATAGTATGTGGGAAAAAGTCGTAAAAAAAAAAAGTCAGTCAGGCTAATTTAGGAAAAACTGAAGGACATGCAAAATAAAAGCATTCAGTCCAAAGGGGTGAATGAAGTATAGTTTTTAGAAATTAGCTTACAGCTGGGCTATATGGTTGAAATCAATAGATACATGCTATATACACTATGCAAAAATCATGTTACCACATAATGTACAAAACAATACAGTAATAGAGAATAACCACTTAGCCGCAGGCATATGCTGCTACTACAGGAGGTGGACAAAATGACACATAACACAGGAGTAAATATCAACTAAGTAAAGATCTGTGTTTGATATTTGTTGAGACTGTCAGAGGTGTTGACTGAACTCCGTTGTTTTGTTGCATAAATACCCTATTAAGTGAATTTTAGTATGTGGTAGCATCAGTCTACGTGACCACTTATTCTCTCAAGACAATAAATTAGGAAAAGAAAAAATACGAAAGTAATATAAGAAACACTTTGTACTACTACTACTAATAATACCAAAAAAGCCCAGAAGATGATGAATAAGCACTACACGCTTACATAAATATTACAACCTTATATTAACATACCTCAGCCTTAACATGCATCAAGAATTCATAAAACATTTACATTGAAGCCCTGGTAAATTTAACAGCATGGGACCAATAATCGACTGAAGTAGAATCCGCACCATGTAACTTGAATGTTGAGTGCTCCAGTTATAAAATCTTATTCTAAGTAATGGTCCAAGAGTTAAATAAATCATCGTTGGGTGGGAACCAACTTTACAGAATAACAATTTTAGCAGAGACTATATCAGCGGGACTGACGGAAAGAGGTTTGTTCAGCGAGCTACCAACAAGCTGTGTGTTTCAACTTCGACAATCAGCATTTTAACATTTTCAAGGCGACATAATCAAACTACACAGTAGTGCTGCTGCCTGAATTGTTGATTAATTGTTCAAAAATCCCAAAAGAAAACCTTCAGCAATTATTGAAAACCACTCAACAGGACATCAGCAACACCACGAGTTGACTCAGCACCTCTGACACTGACAGAACAGTGTGAGCTTTACTAAATTACTGTTGTGACACCCTGTGTACAGTATGTATTGGGGCTTTCCCTGCCATACATGTATGAAAAGCATACCTGGTGATCTCAGCATGGCGTGGTGAAGATTCATGGGTTCAACAGTTGTTGTCATGGTGACCATACCGTCTCCGTTTTCACCGTCCGCCTCCAGCAGGCTGCTTTGTGTCAGAGCCTCTCCTGTCAGTCGCAAACAAGACAGCAAACTTAAGCTTTTCCCGCCTCTCAACACAAAAGAAGTATGGAAAAAAGAAGAGCGACACACACTGTACTTAATCTACGATCTTTATAGGACCTAACAGACAACAAATTACAGCAAATCAAAACTGAAATCTGCTCATTATTACTAACTTTTAAGTTACCTTGTGTGAAAATGGGTTGTTTTTAGGGACTGTATAGTTATTCCAACACAGACAGTCAATTTAATTATTCATCCAGTAGCTCAGAAACTACCCATCTGTTTTGAAGCCGCATCTTCCTTTGCTTTTTACTAAAGACCAGCCTCTTTGGGGAGGCTGACCCGAATAAATCTGCTGTTTATAATTAGAGCTTTGGCAGCACTTCCTCAGTGGTGATTCAGCTGCGGTGCTTCCCCACTGCTACGCAAATGTGACAAGGAGGCAAATGCGCTGTCTGCTCTCATTGTTACATGTTAAAAGAAAACAACTAATTTAAAACAGATTTCGTACAATTAGACAATATGTTGGAACGTAAAGACGCTTTTAATCTGAAGACGTACTGATACTTAGAATAGAGGGCAGGAGTGAACTTGGGGTAAATTTTCTCACAGCTGCAGCGTGGAGATTTACTCAAGTATCCACTCATTTATCCAAAGTAATTTGTAAGGTGACGGGCGAAAAAAGACATTTGAGTGAGGCGCGAGAAAGCTTGAAGACATGAATTTGAGTTACTGCGCCATTAGAACTTGGTGATTACACAGTTTTTCAGACAAATCTGACCCCATCACAAGACGCCTAACAGGCCTATTTCTGCAGTGGAGCTGTGCCGTCTCTGCTTTTTTTTTCCAGAGATATGTGCAGTCTAAAACAATTCCGCTACTGGCCCTGAAGAATAAAAATTTGAATGATAAATTTTTAAGCGCTGAAGCCATTAATTATTCAAGAAATGTTCCGAAATGTAACTTAAACCAACACTATCTCCATGCACATTTTAAAATGTATGGGCTGCTTGAAGCTACATAATCCAAGGATTAGCATAACCACCTACTGCACTGTGTGTGTGAGAGAGAGAGAGAGAAAAAGATAATGTCAGTGAGAAAAGAGAGAAGAAAAGACCTGTTTCTCTGCTTTCACTGCCGAGCCCCTCCTCTCCGTGTCTCTTCCTCATGTGGACGTTTCTGCTGCCGGACTGAGAGAACGTCTTCCCACAGATCCCACAGTGATGAGGTTTCTCACCTGGGAAACACAAAGAGATTCTGTGATGATTCCCCCCCTCCTCTGATACGGGATGCATCTCTCTTCAAGGCACATGATGAAATGCTTTATTTGTAGCAACACTAATTACCAAAAAAAAAAAAAAAAAGTGCTCAGCTGTACAGCTGTTAACTCTGTCCCACTCACCAGAATGTACGAGCATGTGTTTCCGTAGACTGGAATACTCTGCAAAGGATCGCCCACAACCATCTGCTTCGCACAGAAAAGGCTTCTCTCCTGGAAGCAGCCACCCACCACACACACACACACATTGTTGGAATTCTGCAAGACTTAATGTAGTAAACTTATGGTGACAGCTGACCTATTTTGATGCACTAAAAACGTAACAAATGTAATATAATTTCATCCAACTAAGTGGATATTATAGCTCGTAGAAAGCTGTTCTTCCAGACATATGGGCAAAATATAAACACTGTGTATAGTGTAGCTGGCCTGCTAACTGGTCCCTAGATAGAAGAAGCAGACTGTGGAACAGGCCATCAAAAATCTTAATGTCACCCTAAATAAAATATGACAGAGTGCTGTTACTCATTGCAGCAGTGAAATGGAGGCGCCAGCGCTGCTGACTCTTCAAATCTCCGGCCATGACTGCACCAAGGAAGCATTAAATGAGCACAGTCAAATGGCCTGAGTCAGTTATTGCTTCCAGCGTGTTTTGGGCCTTTTTATGCACGGGGTATCTCCCGCTCCCCACCTGTGTGGATGCGTCTGTGGTTCTTCAAATTTCCAGCCGTGGTGAACTTCTTGCCACAGTTCTTCTCCTTGCAGATGAAGGGCTTCTCGCCGTTGTGAGTCCTCATGTGAACCTGCAGCCTCTGCAGCACGTAGAAGCTCTTCCCGCAGCCCTCCGCGCCGCACCTGAACATTCGGTCGTTCCTTTTGGAGCAGAGATAAGCAAACAAACAAAACAAGGCGTCGGTGTGTCTCTCCCGTGTTTCATTTGCAAACAGCCTACCACAAGGTCAGACCGGGCAGGCGATCACAAATAGATTTCCTACACTGATGTTAAGAGACTTCCTGCAGTACTAATACACGTCTTTTCTAAGCCTCAGCTGTTTGGCTGCTCTTGTCTGCCTCCACCAATAAACAACCTGTGGAAAACACTGTGTGATCCCTCCTTTGCCTTAGCTGTAAAACATCTGAACAGCGAACACATCCATCTTTGTGATTGATGAACAGTAAACACAACACTAATACCACTCTCATAAACTAACTCCGTCTCAAACTTCTGGGCGAAAGAAGGCAAGATTAACTATTTAATTAGTATTTACTCTGATTTCTACATACAGTAAACGCTTTTGTCAATGATATTGCGAATTTTGTTGTAGATAATAAAAGGTTTAAAAATCTGATTAAATCTATGGAAATTGTTCAAATTGGTTTTCTTTATTTTTAGGACTTTGTTTTGGTGATATTTCTTGAAAATGTATAGACAGCACTCTATCCCGTTTATATAGATTTATGGTGTCTTGTAAGGCCATGTGGGCTGGACATAGTTGTTTTCATGCATAGGGAACAGAAGCACTTTAAAGTGATACTTTGTGTTTAAGACTTCAAATATATGTGTTACATTTTAGGTTTTACAGGTAATAATGGCTTCTCTATTAATTCAGCTGAGATAATTGCAAGTGTAATTACATGTATAAAAAGCTGTTTTAGCTGTAAGCTTACATTATTATTTTTCAATTTGGAAAATATATCCACATGAGCCAGGATTTGCACAGGGTTGAATAACGATGCTCTGGCAAATGGCATCTTGTTGGAACTGCTGTCTGAACCCATTATCTTCCCTCGCCGCGGGGTGCATTGTGTTACCTGTGTGTTTTGAGGTGGTATTTGAGATGAGCCGGCCAGGTGAACGTCCTGCAACAACCCTCGAACGAGCAGCGGAGGATCTGCTTGGAGAGGGGGCGGCTGGTCCGAGACGGCAGCTCTCGCTTGTCCCCATCTGCTGTCAAACTGTGTGTGTGATCGCCTAGGCAACCAGAAGAGGAAACGTGAGCGGGGTTGTGCGGAAAACTAGAAAGAAAGTGCAAGGTGGCCGGCTTCTGGAGCCCAGCTGTAGCTAATCATCGGGTACTGACTGAGCCCTGCCGAACGACTGCAGTCAAAAGAAAACCACCCGAAGCTGAATGCAATCACTCCCTTTTCACCTGCCCGGACTCCCCGCTTTGAATGCCTTTAACAGGTCCAATTTTGCTTACAGCGTGCCGGCAGTAATGCACCTATAACTGATACCCAGCTGCTGAGAGAACTCGTCTAATCTACAGCAAGTTAGTGGGAGGGCAGCCATCACACTGGCTCAGATAGTGGAGTTTTAGTCTCACACTGAAACACTTACAGTCTGCTGCAGACATTTTATATAACAGCGTACAAAGTATTTTACACCCTTTCTTAACTGGTGCACTAGCTCAGAATAAGACAGATTTTTTCAATGTGCCACTATGTGTAAAACACTTCAGTTTGGTCACTTTGATCATATCAAACACATCCACATAGTGTTTTCTTTCCTTTGCTAACCGTTCTCACTTGACTTCATGGAAATATAATGACGTCAAAGATACATGTGGAGACATCATAAGGAGGTAAGAACACCTGTGCTAAGAGACTCCATCTGAACTCAAACTAGGCTACTTGATCACCTGACAATATGGAGTTATAGTAGTGCAAAAAATCAGCAAAACAGAAACAGCACATACAATGACGCTGCATCGAAGTAGAAAATCATAAACGGCGGAAAAAGGATGCAGGTTGGGGTGCAAAGGAAATAAACTAGGAGAGGGCAAAGATGGGAATAAACTTCACCACCTCTGGCTGCAATTCGGCTCAGTTCAAAGATCAGAGATGTAGCTCGGAGTCATGTTGCCTTGAATATCATTGGACATTTTTTTATCTATCAGGCAGCCTGCGGAGGGAAGTTAAAAGTGGTTGTGATGAAGTCCTGACTCCCGGTGTGGGTCAACAGCTTGCTACGGCGCTGTGCTGCAGGGAAGTGAAAGTGTCTTAGATCAGAGAAGATAGCTTCACGGTTAAATGACTAAGAAGAGATTAAGGTGAAGTTAGTAAACAAACAGGTTAAGATATAATTTTTTCACATTATAGTATGTTGAAAAAAAGCTGTAATAAATATCATATTATAGGATGTCACTAAAAAGTAATTGTATAGTATGTAGAAAAAAAGTCACGATATAGTTTGCCAGAAAAAGTCATAAAAAAAGTCATAGTATAGTGTGTTGAAAAATGACATAGTATATTATGTAAAATAATAATAATAATAAAAAAGACATACTATAGTATGTCGAAAAAATAATTTAAAAAAAAAGTCATAGTATAGTACATTGAAAAAAAAAGTGATAAAAAGTTAAAGTATAGTATCTTGAAAACAGTTGTAGAAAATTCATAGTATAGTATGTCGAAAATAATCATAAAAAAGTAAGAGTATAGTACATCGAAAAAAGTGATAAAAAGGTAAAAGTATAGTATGTTGAAAAACTTCCTAAAAAAAGTCATAGTATAGTATGCCATTAAAATGTAAAAAAAAAAAATTCATAGTACAGTTTTTTTATGACACACTAGATGTATATTTAGCCAGAGAGTGGCATTGACCTTCTCAACCAACTCTCAGCAAAAACAGAGAATGACCATATTAACTATTCCGAAACATCAGCCTCTCCATTTATCCTTAAAGAGCATACTATGCAGGAATTGTCATAGTTGAAGCGCACGTCCCCTGACCACGTTTGCCAGAACACAGCCCAAGTGTACCAACTGCAGCATCACATACGGCAGAGAAAGTGAAAGCTAACACCAGATTCACTCTCGTTTTGGAACGAGCTTTTGGCGTTTCGCTCGGGGCTGTATCCGTTACTTTTATAACTTCCTCTTGGATGCATGTGTGGTGGGGGCTACACACCCAGTGCACAAAGGCTGACGCCCAGAAACGTCCTGAACACAGCAAATTAAGAAGAAAATACAGGCAGAGGGGCTGCTGGGTCTCTGCAGATACAGACACCGCCACACACTTCTAGTGGTTTGTAAGTGATGAATGAGAGGGATTACTTTTGTATGAGTCTATACATTATTTTGGAAAATCCTGCATAGTATACCTTTAATGTAACATGTTTTCCTGATCACCCGTGTGTTCTCTCTACTACTCCGCTGCTGCCTCCCTTTTCCTGTTGTCTAACCTGTGTCTTTCTGATCCCTGCAGACTTGTACCCTCTCTCCCTCTCTTGACGCCTGCATCAGACATACTACTAAATGCACATTAAATCATCACAGACACATTACAACAATATGTGCCGAAGCATGATCAAGGTTTTTTCGTGCTAATGTGCCATCTCGACCTCTACTGGATATATTTGCAGTCAGACTTGTAAATTCTGTTTAGACAAATTCATTTTGATTTTGAGACTTATGATGAGAAGTGTTGAACACAGTTTCAGTCGGTGCTGATTACACTCCATTTTCATCTCATCGCTGACCTCATTTCTCGTCTTTCTGCCTTTGATGCCTGCCTTAAGTAGACCGGCTGATGTTATCTTACCAGAAAAAAATGTGCCGCTTCCTGTACACAGTCTTACTTTATTTTAATTTTAGTCTTAAACCTGACAGGGCTGTAACGCACATGCCACTGCAACACATCCATGAACAGCCACATGGTAGTATTTTGTTATGCAGAGCCTGTTTGACTTTACTTTCCAGTGTAAAAAGACCTTTAAGAAGTGACTTTACCGTTAGTGACACTTGCAGCTCTGGCGTCCTGGCTGGCCTTAGCATCTCTCGCAAGCTGCGCCCGCGTGGCGGCAATCAGGCTGTCGTGTGCCAGCTCCTGTACCCGCAGATACCAGGGAGCACTGCCATCTATCCCATAGTCCCCTGATGAGACCCCCTCATCGTCATCCTCCCCGGCGCCATCTGCAGCGAAGATCAGGGACTCTGAGGAGGCTGTGATGCCTTAAAGGGAAGAAAAGGCAGGAGGAGAATCACCATGAAACAAAAAAAAAAACTCAAGGCAAATGCAACATTCTGCATGATCATCAATGTGAGTGAGCCTCTCTAGGTCACATTTCTGAATTCATTATTGTCCTCCCATCACGCTCAGCCATTTTGTGTTTAATGTTAGAGCTTTATTCTGAAAAGGCAAAGAGGATGCTGGCTAACGCACATTGAAAAATACATAAACACGCTCAAAAGACCCAATCCCTCTTTATTCAGGATTTGAATTTAATGTAACAATAGACAGAAAGTGATTTTGTCTACTGAAAAGCCTTTTCTATCCTTCACATCGCTCAGTGAGTCACAGACAGAACACAGCACGCTGCACAAAAGGTGTATGTCAGAGACCAAAATTAATTTTTTGGCTGTCCTGCCAAGGTCTGATGAACCAAGAGAATGTGCCTGCCAAGGATCATTTCTTCCAGCCAAAATAATTCACAGTTCTTCATGAAAATGTGTCACCCCATTTCTTTTTTAGCGCTGTGTGTAGAATCGGGAGCCGTGCAAGACACAAAGTACTGACACAAGATCAGATTTAGGGTTTTAATGTAAAACTTCTCACTCCATCCATTAGGGATGTGACTCATCATACAGGGGGGGGAAAGATCTGAGACTCTGGCATATGTGAATAATTAAGGGTTGGTTTAGTATTCCTTTACCTTTCGCGAGGTTCAGTAGGACATAGGAAGTGCTGTCTGACTGTTGTAGGTCATGGAGGATGGGCGGGGGGCTGGGTGAGGCCCGTGGATGAGAGTGTGTCTGGACCACTAACGGGCTTCGCACTGACACACCTCCGAACTCTGACAGGGAGGGAGAACTCTCAGGCTCATGGCTCAGGCCTCCGTCTGAGGAGAAAATCAGTGATTGTTAGTTTCAGTCCTGAATAAAACACTGCACCTTATCTGCAAATTAATATCCAAAATAATCAAACTATGATTTACATTGTAAATAATCACGATTGTCCATAGTTAATCACAAATTATCTGTTCAAAATGCTCCCTTAAAAAGGGAGATTTGTCAAGTATTTATTACTCTTAACAACATGGGAGTGGGCAAATATGCTTGCTTTATGCAAATGTATGTATTTATTTATTATTAGAAATCAATTAACAACACAAAACAATGACAAATATTTTCCAGAAACTCACAGGTACTGCATTTAGCATACAAAAAAACATACTCAAATCATAACATGTCAAACTGCAGCCCAACAGGCAACAACAGCTGTCGGTGTGTCAGTGTGCTGACTTGACTATAACTTGCCCCAAACTGCATGTGATTATCATAAAGTGGGCATGTCTGTAAAGGGGAGACTCGTGGGTACCCATAGAACCCATTTTCATTCACATATCTTGAGGTCAGAGGTCAAGGGACCCCTTTGAAAATGACACCAGTTTTTCCTTGCCAAAATGTAGCGTAAGTTTGGAGCGTTATTTAGCCTCTTTAGCACACATGCTAGTATGACATGGTTGGTACCAATGGATTCTTTAGGTTTTATAGTTTCATATGATGCCAGTATCTTCACTCTAGCTTTAAAACTGAGCCCGCTACAACCTAAAGATCGCAAGTTGTGTTAATTTGTTAAAGAAATTAGTGGGGTTAAAACAAATTTGCGTTAACGGGTTATTATCGCGACAGCCCTAATATATATATATATATATATATATATATATATACATATATACATATACATATACACATATTGGAATTTGTAAGAAACACTGAATATATGTTTGCTTACAAGAAAACCCCACAGGGTACTTTTAATATACAAATACATCCAATATCTATTATAAGTTCTATACGTGCTGTCAAATATGCATTTTTTTTCTAAATGGGTTTACAGGGAATCATACGCACACACACAAGGCAGCCAAATCACAGACACGATGTGTCAAAACGGGCATCTGTCCATCAAAAGCTATGGATGCTGAAATATCTTGAGCAAATACTAATCCTATTTTCTACAGCAGAGTCAGATGGAGCTTGTCAGATCTAAAGAGATTATTGATCCAAATCTTAACGGCATGGAGATGTTGTGAAACAAGAATAATATCCACAGCACTGTGAAAAAGTGCAGGCGCTCAGAGCTGTGAAACATTTTCTTAACATTGCAAAATTGACTTTTTTGTACATATATATATTCACTATCTTCTCGCTCTTTATTATTATTCCTAACCTGCTCCCATTCTCACATTTTTTGACACCACAAATCAACATCAACGCGTTCAGCAGTCTTCTCCCTCTCATGAGAAGAATATTCTAACCATTGGTTTTTCACTGGGAGGCAGAGGTTTGAGACGTGCGCCTCAGCTTAATTTCTATGAACTTCAATGAACTGTCTGACCCCGGAGTCACACAGCGGTTACCATCACCGTGGCAACCTTTGATTGCAGCTGGAGACACACAGCTGATTGAGATGTGCTAATTAGTGCACTTTGACAAACACACACAAACATACAGGACTCAGATATTTTCACACTTTCCATTTCTTCATACTCCTTCAACTGCTTCTTCACACACACACATTAAAGCAAGCAGCATGAGATGATCCTAATTAGTGCAGTTTGACACACACACATGCAGGACGGAGACATTTTCACACTTTTTCACATCTTCTCTACTTATTCATACTTTCAGCTAGAAACTCCACTCAAACCTTATAATGTTCCACAACTTTCATACATTATTCGACATCCGCATTATTCAGTTAAGCGTCAGCTTTTCAACAAACCCCTTAAATATTCCACATCTTTCAAACATTACGTGCATTATTCAACTTTTATAGCCAGCAATACAGTTTAGCGTAACTTTTCAACAATATTCCACATCTTTCATACATTATGTGGCATTATTCAACTTTTAAAAACCAGCAAACCAGTTTAACGTCAGCTTTTCAGCATACAGCGTTCACACAGCAGAAACTGCCTCGTCTAGTTTGCCACTGACTGCCGCACTTGAATTTAAAAAAGAAAAATTTGGCATATGTATTCCATAACTGTCTATCACTTATGCATTTTGATGCAGAACTGGATCGAGAAATCTCTGGATTGTGGAATGATCTTAATAATTGAGGTTTTCAAACCGCTCAGTTCAACTTTAAAGCTGATTTTTTTTGTAGACTTGGGGAGAACGGAAAACAAGTTGAGAGAACACAACATTGACATATTATCAATATGGCGATCTTGTTAGCAACAGAGCAACATCTTGATTAATTTGGAGACGTGTCTCTACCAACTCCTGAGAGGAAATATCTGGCTTTTTTTAGCTGATAGATGCTCCACTTTGTTTACCAGCTAGTCACTAACTGTGTCTGTCTGCTGTTTGGTGCTGAGCAGGTAGTGTACAGTGGATTTTTAGAGGTTATTTGCTGAAAACAGCTGCTTGTTGCATCTGAAAACAACGCTATGAGAGTGGTGAGATTAAACCAACAACTATAAAGCTCTGTAAACCCGAGGGAAGCTGCAGATTCAGGGGATAATTCTCTGAAGGTTCATCACTACAAGCGACACCTTTCACATTGTCATTTGATACATAGTTGACTATCGTCACTTTAAAAAGGTATAATATGCAACAGTTGTCGGTCGGTGTTTATAAACATGCCGCATTAAAAGTTGGCCACTCCTCCTAAGCTAAACTAGCGAGAGGGGGAGAGAGAGAGAGCAGGGATGGTCGAGCGAGCTATAGAGTGAACGGAGAGAGTCGCGTTAGTGGGAACAAAGCAGCGAAACAGAGAAATAAAAGGTTATTTTTTGACTGTTTCACAGTGGTTACATTCTAAAACACCCCTGCGGGAAGGTTGCGAGTTGCCGGATTTTGAATGAATGCAGTCTTAAGGCAGGCTGTCCTCAATGTCTGGTGTGTGTGTGTGTGTGTGTGTGTGCCTCGGTCAAACTGACGCATACACACTGATAGCAGCACACAACAGCCACTGCACCCAGTAGAGGAGAGACAGAGGAACAGGGGAACTCACAGCGATGTAACAAAACCATTCTCATCCATCAAATAAGGCCGCGAAGCATCTAAAAGGGGACATGTGCCCATCGGTGTATAGCCTAATGCTTGTGCCTTGGTATCAGAAGCCGAGGGGCGTGACAAAGTGGCGGTATTTGACCACCTGAAACCCTGAGCGCCGTTATTGGCTGGGCCGAAAGGCTGTTTGCAGATGGGCAGAAGTGCAAATCAAAATAAGAAGAAAATACAGGAAGAGGGCTGCAGAGTGTCTGCGGAAACAGACATCGCCACACACTTCAAGTGAGTCATAAGTGATGATTGAGAGGGATTATTTTTGTATCAGACTATACATTGTTTTTTAGGAAAGTGTTGCATAATATACCTTTAATATTTATGGATTAAAAAGATTCACACAACAAAGGAGACAGTAACATTAATAAACAATAAAAATGTATCACTAGTGGTATTGTGCGACATGTAGTAAGACTAAATGAATAGTAGTGCTAGTGTTTTGGCCTGTGGTGGACACAACAAGAGCAGTGAGCGGCTGCTGACCTGTGAGCTCCAGCGGGCTGCACAGCGAGCTCTCAGCTGGAGTCAGCAGAGGAAGGCAGGAGTGTTTGGACTCACAGTCCTCCAGACCCTGCACCAACGGGATGGACGCGTTCTGCACAAACTGCACCAGCAGCTGAGAGGAGGAGAAGAGAACAGACACAGCATTATAATGAAGCTCGTGTAATGCATTCATCTTTTTTTTCAGTCCAGTTCTGAGGTCTCTACACTGGCTCCCTGTCTCTCTCAGAGAATTGATTTCAAAATACTACTTAGCTGCTGGTTTTCAAAGCACTACATGGTTTAGGGCCAAAATACATTTCTGATCTTCTGCTATGTTATGAACCATCCAGACCTCTCAGGTCATCTGGATCAGGTCTGCTTAGTGTCCCCAGAGTCACAACTAAACAGGCAGAAGCAGCGTTCAGTTTTTATGCACCAAATATCTGGAACAAGCTCCCAGAAACCTGCAGGACCAACTCCAACTCTGAGGTCTTTTAAATCAAAGATTAAAACTTTCTTGTTTGCTGCTGCTGCCTTTTATTAAACCAGATAATGATCTTATACTGCACTACAGCTTTTACTCTTGTGTGTTATATTCTATTGTAGCTTCTATCCTAGCTTTTATCTTTTTAGCTTGTTTTTATTTTCTAATCTTTAATGTTTTTATAACTGTTTTAATTATGTCTTAATGTTCTTTTGCACTTTGTCACAATGTTCTTGAATGTTTGTGTAAAGCACTTTGAATTGCCCTGTTGCTGAAATGTGCTATACAAATAAAAGCTGCCTTGCCTTGCCTTACCTGTAAACATTTGCCAAAATCTAACTAATCCCTTTTTTTCCCCTTTATTCATTACCTTAACAATCCTCCTCCATGTTTGTGTAATGCATTATTAATCTAAGTCACAACAAAGTCACTGCAATAACCATGAAAATGATGACAAGATTTACCTCTGGTTTGGAGTCAAGCTCATCAGAAAGCATGGGTCACCCTGTGTGTTGAACCTGTAGAGTAATAACAGGATAACAGCTGATTCACCACCAAGCACCCAGATCTGCTCAGTCTAATCAAAACAATACATACCTCAAATGTTGACCTGCTGAATGTGAGACTCTCTGTCGGTCATAAGCGTTGCAGGCTGCAGGTCATCTTTGTGTCACAACCATCTCACAGTCTGCAGTCAAACAACAGCACAAAACGTCAAATGATCAAGTGAACGAGACACTACAACTTGACAATTAAACACCAACAACTAGAGAACCAAACAAAGCAGCTAAATGCAGCAAACGCTCAGAGACTGCCTTGTTAAGTTAGCTAGCCTGGTTAGCAGTTATTAAACTAGCTACCGAGGCTGACAGACAGATGTTAGCTGCTCTATGACTATAACACACTGTGCGTGTATTTAATGTCATTAAATCATCAGTAGCATGAGTATAAGTCGTTTACCTTGTTGTAGTCGAGGGTGTTTAGAGAGAATAGTTGTGTAACTGAGCTAAAGAGTGAAAGTCCTCCTTCTTCTTCGTTGAGTTTGAAACGGTAGCTGTCATTCATTAAGTGTTGCATTACTGCCCCCTACTGGAGGTAGTCACCACCTACAGGGTCCAGGCTACCAACACAAGGATGTTGTATCCTCGATGCCACACAGTGGTCAAAACTGTGAACTACAATGTAAGGCCAGACAAAAATACACTCTGGAATCAAGTCAGTAAGTAAGTAAGTCAGTAAGTAAGTAAGTAAGTAAGTAAGTAAGCAGGTAAGTAAGTAAGTAAGTAAGTAGTTAGGTAGGTAGGTTGGTAGGTAGGTAGGTAGGTACGTAAGTAAGTAAGTAAGTAAGTAGGCAGGTAGGTAGGTAGGTAAGTAAGTAAGTAAGTAGGTAAGTAAGTACGTAAGTAAGTAAGTACATGTTTTTTTTATCTGTTCAAAATATACCTTCAAGGGAGTTTTGTCAAATATTTAGGGTATTTAGGGGTATTTAGTGGGAGTGGCCAAATATGCTTGCTTTATGCAAATGTATGTATATATTTATAGAAATCCATTAACAACATAAAACAATGACAAATATTGTCCAGAAACCCTCACAGGTACTGCATTTAGCAGAAAAAAAAATATAATCAAATCATAACATGGCAACTGAAGCCCAACAGGCAACAACATGTCAGTGTGACTATGACTTACCCAAAACTACATGTGATTATCATAAAGTGGGCATGTCTGTAAAGGGGAGACTCGTGGGTACCCATAGAACCCATTTTCAATCACATATCTTAAGGTCAGAGGTCAAGGGACCTTATTCTGGCTGATCAGACCTTCAGGTTCAGGTTGAATTTGGGGTTAGTAATAGTGGGAATTATGTGAGTTCACCAAACTCAACATACTAATAAGGAACAATTCTCCTGTTCTCTGTCGTGACATTTGCCCTACACAGTGTACCACCAAAGATAATTTAAGGCAAATTATTTAACAAAATCCCTTAATCAAGGTTTATTTGAGGGCACTGGGGAGACTGAAACGGTGAATTCTCTGTATGTTAACACATGTATACAAACAAACTGTGTGTCTACCACAAGTGTCAATAAGTCACATATATTTTATGATTTGGGGGTATTTACAAGTAGAGATTGAGCTCCCAAAATGTAAACTTCCAAAATATTTGACTGCAGAGGAATAGATGCATAATAGGATTTATGGCTCCTGTATTGTAATCTTGTGTTCGCAAAATCCACACAGTGTTTGTGTTGTTCATTTTGTGCTGTAAGAGCAGACATTTAACTTCTCGCTTTCTCCAAGTTTGCTAGTGTGATGAGAGCGTGTGGAAAACTCCAAAAATAAACCTCTCAGTTTTCCTCTTTCTCACTTTCTCAGAACTGCTGCTCCTCATCGTGTGATCTAAACTGTTGTTTGAACTGACTTAATACACTCAAGAAGCAGTACCAATAATTTGGCCAAATGTCGCTGTAAAAATGAGGCATATAACATCATACTCAACAAAAAAAGTTTCTTCGGAATGACATTTATTACACCAGCAATGAGCCTCTAACTTAAAAAAATGTCATATCAAAATCTCTCTCAATCACAGTTTATTGCTCTTCGATTGATATAGCTGAAATATCATTATTTATAACAAGTTCCAAACAACTTTCTGCACTTATATTTAAATAACAATATCCTTTTCACAAACATTTCAAATGAAAGGCCAACATTTAGAATAAAAACTGAAAATCCAGTGTGTCCTACTGTACAAGCAAATTTTTCAATTTACGTCTTGTTTTGAAAGTTGAAACATGAAACTGCGGTTACGTAACATTATCATTGTCACAACGACAGCAATAAAAATCCACGACACAGCATGTAGTATACGTAATCTGAGACTTAATGGTTTGATACAGCTCAGTCGCTGCTGATGGTAGCTCCTAATGAATTAATGTGCTATAGTAAAAGCTGATGGCAGCTATTTTCAGCCAAAACTTCATTGACCTTTTTATATTTCCATTATCTTAATCATTTATTCCACTGGCAGTGAACCAGTATCGGAACAGCAATATCTAATTTCAGCAGAAAGCCATCAAACCATTTTCAAGACTTTCAGACTCTACAGTTAACCCTTTAGAAAGAACAATATCAACACTAATTCTGAGAAAATAGCACCTGTCTTTGCATCTGATTGATGAGGAATTGATCTACAAAAGTTTAAATTAGTTGGATAACAATTATAGACATTTTAAGTTTAGATAGATGTGTGTTATTGGTCCAAGAAAGACCAAAATGTTGCCAGCAGTCTTGCTGCTGTTCCGGCCCAGTGCGTTAATAAGGCCTTCATTAAGGACATGTGGTATTAAAACACATGTGACAGTAGCACAAACATTATAGCCACATGAAAATATCTTCTTTTCCATGCATCAAAAGATGTTTTGCAATGAGCCAACTGTGGCTTTTAGTTCTCAAATCAAGAGATCTAAAGTGTTTTGGCCTGTGGTGGACCTTTACGTAGGTCATATAAGAATTTCAATTAACTTCTCACGTTTGGGAAACACTGAAAAAACATTTAGGTTCTTTTAGGTTAGATTGTGGGTTTTCTGAAGATCTGCAGTATTAAAAACGTAGTACATTCAGCATGTTTTTTAGTGTAGAAATGTCTACAATGTCAACATCTTGATGCTGGAAACTTAACTGGCAGTTAAGGTTGCTATCATTGGCTTGAACCACGTTCATTATATAGTGGGAAGACACAAAATACTAACTAAACTAAAATGTTCCAAGCTGGAATTTTTGGAGGTGGTGAGCTGTCTGGCCACAATAACCACAGCGGTGTTTAGAGGGGAAGTACTGAGCCAGTCAACCATAAAAAGATTGTACAATGCATCTGGGGCAGACAGTGGATCTGGTGCACTGCAGACAAGAAAGTGTGTGGAATAAGTAAGCTGACCTCAAACACCTTCAGTGCTACCTCAAACTATCAGTCAGAGGGCTGAGTGTTAGACACAGCATGGCTTTCCAGTAGGAGAGGACTCTAAGCACACATCAAAACTGGTTTAGAAAACTGAAACATACTGAATCATTTTCTTGTTTATCACCTGCTACTGTGTCCTCTTCAGTCGAAGGCATAACTTCTAACACATCAGTCTGTTTATAAAATAAAAGCTGAAAGTTAATCAGTACGCTCCAGTTCCTTCAAATAAAAATCTCACAAGTGCACATTAACTTTTTTAACTTAACTGTATTTATGTTTACAAAAGTATAAATTATCCCTTACTTGAGATGTTCCTCATGAGCCATTTTAAGTCAAAATAAGCAGATCAAGTACATCATTATCATCAAGTATACAGACACAGATTATTCCAAAATGTGTTTAATACTGAGAAACTACCAAGAGTTTAAAAAAAAAAAAAACACCTGACAATGTAAATGTTATGCATGGCTGTCCTATAGGAATAGTATGTATACACCGGTAGTGTGCTGCTTATGATGCATCATAATGCACTTCAAGTAATTTAAAAAGACTTGCAGTCTTCCTCTGAGAGGCTACCATAGCTGCCGTTAAATTCTGCCCAGATAATGCTTCAGAGCTGCTCTCGGATTATTTTAGTGCAAATGCAAAGTTCTGTGCCAAGCACTCGGTTTTGGATGTTAAGGCCATAACTTATAAACATAGAAAAAAGTATATATTAAGCATCACAAAGCTTCACATCTGGTCCTAATTTGTATGATGTAATTGTTGAACTTTTTTTAAAATAAAAAGTAGAAATCTGGACTTAATGAGTCCCAAAGTTGAGCTGGTCTTCATTAACTGTCTTTATGGTTGTCATAGTGGACTCAAAAAATGGTTCACAAAATGAATATTTCATACAGGTGAAAACAGACAGGAACTTAAAAACAGAAAAAGTCAATATTGCCACATTAAATCACATCCATAAGTATATAAAAAAAAAACCCTCAAAAACAAATGATAGAGCCCATGCACAAGATACTGATAAATATGACTGAGCTACTGTACAGAAAGCACGCTTTACACTGATGTTATTTGGAAAGCATCAACGTGGCTGTTTAGTGCTTTACTTCCAGCCAGTTTGCACTGTATCACAGCTGCCATCAACATGATGGGAATGCTAAACTTGAAACCGTCAACGTGGCGTGCCAAATCTTTCACATCAAGTCTGAAAATGCAGCAGGAACTAAAAAAAAAAAAAAGACACTTTAGGCACATTGTTGTCTATTTGACTGGCAAGAGGCCTCTGGACACATTCTATGTGACATGAGAACAATTTCCTTAATCCTGACATAATCATCAATTTCACATTTTTTTATCTTGTAACTGCTGCATCAAATAATTTAGATTATGTACACACTTATGACTGTTAACTGTAACACATCATCAGTAATCAGAGGAACACAGCTTAGAGAGCTACCATGAATGATGCAAAACTGTTGAAACAACAGAAATGTCAACCTAATTCAATGAATCTAGTGAGACATTCTGTTGTCAGAGAGAATGAGTAGTTTATGCTGTTGTTCAGTTTTAAGATGAGAACATCTTGTCATGCACCGTTGAAGTTTAAATATTCAGTCTTGGGTTGATTCTGAGCCTGTATTGTGCTTTTAGTTCTTAAAAAAAGGTTTTGTATTCGTTCACCGCTTCATGCCTCGGATCCAAATCTCTCAGGGGTCTTGATTGCCAAGGAGCAAAAGATTACTGTGCGGAGAGGCAGTTTCAGTGGAATAGATCTAGTCAGGCTCAGAGTGGCAGAACAGTGAGCTGTGGCTGTGGCCTAGTTTGATCGTAGGTCCCCAACACACCAGCTGGCGACCGGGCAGCACTTTAAGTCAGTGGCTGACCATTGCACGTAGTCTTTGCAGCGTGTCCTTCACTGCTGGCACCAGTCGACCTCATCTGTGGCTGCTTGGATGATAAAGCTTGTTGAGTCAGTGACAGAGGCAATTAGAGAGAGGTCTGAGTGACCTTGCACGTGTGTGATCGCACTGATTTAGTGAGGTTTCTTCCTGTATTTCACCTTCGTTTTTTCCCTTTTTCCACAAGCTAAAGACCACTGGCTTGACAACAGAGTACAGCGAAGCACAGTGTACAATGTCCATTGGAACTTTTTCAAAAGGGGATGTACAGATATTGTCAATTCATAATCTTATCATTATGAATTCTGAGTTATTTTCACAAATTCTGCTGCTGCAAAAAAAAAAAATATTAGTATAGTTTTGCTTTGCTTCTCTTTCCATGATGTTTCTTGGATTACAAATACAGACAGCTGACTAAAATATTCCCCTCTCACACAGGTGCAGAGCATGTGTGCACGCTGGCGGTCAGCTGGGCACCGAGGCTACAGTCTTAACGATTGAGTTCAACTTCAACTTTAAAACAGAAGACGCGAGGCAACGAAAAGTCTTGGTGGACTAATTGGTCGGCTTGGTGTGTCAGGGCCCTGAAGGCAGCCAAAATGTAGGCCACAGCACACTGTCTGTGTGTGAGAGAGTCTAGGGATGGGGGGTGAATTGTAGAGCACATTACTCTCTGTCCATCTGTCTCTATACGCTCCAACCCCCCACAACCCTGGTCTTCATTTCCCCATCTCAGTCTAAAGGATTACTGTGTAGCACTAGTCTAGGTCTAATCTGCCTTTAAGCTGGTCGGAGCAGCTCTCTCACTCTCTTTCTCTTTGTCTTCCTCCTGAAGGCTGGCCTGCAGCTTAACACAGATGCTGGCGTCACCTCTACACAGAGCCTGAAGGAAGAGGTCCGTGTGTTCTTTTAGCTGGTCTAGGTTGCTCTGGGTGCGTCGGTTCTGCCTGTGGAGCTCCTTGGTGCGGAGCGCGATGTCCAGCAGGCCGGATTTGCTCAGGATGTTGTAAGTGTTGCAGAAGCGCATCCTCTTTGTATCAGCATCATTGTCACTGTAGTTACATTCTCCCGATGAGCTGTTCTCCTGGGTGTCCGTCTGGGGAACGGAGCCAGTGGTGTGAGTAACAGACGGGGAGGTGGAAAAGTCTGCCTGGCTGACAACTGATGAAGGCCTCTCCCTGGCAGGACTGCTGCTGGCACTGGTTTCCGTTGTGGGGAGAGAGAGCTGTCTCTGGAGCAGAGGAGATGTGGTGCCGGGGGTAGCGGGAAGACTGGGAGTGGTTGAGCCAGAGTTACTAGCACCACCGCACAGATTTCTCTTCTGCTTCTCTCTCTGACGGTGTTCCCGGTGGCTGGAAGTCAAACTGCTACCCCACTCTGACCCAGAAGAGGAGGAGGAGGAGGAGTAAGAAGAAGAGTTGGAGGAGGTGGTGGAGGAAGAAGAGGAAGCAGTTCCTCTCCCTGAAGAACTGGAGCTGTCTCCAGGATGTGGAGCAATCTTGGGGTAGGATTTCAGGATTGGAAGATACTTCTTAGGGCGTCTGTGTCTAGAGGAGGCCTCTTTGGAGGCACGGGAAGCTTGACGAGAAACCACGGGCTGAAGGAAGACCACTTGAGGCTGCTGGACCACAGGCTGAACCACCTCCACTGTGGGACTGAACCCCCAGGGCTTCAGAGCAGGAGGAGTATCTCTCGGCTGCAAAGACAACAAAGTCAAAATTGAGAGTTTTAAAAAGGCAGGTCCCAACGAGCACTTGCCCATTTTACACGTGTTTCTTTTCCATTGTTTGTTTTGAGACGCAATGCTTAAAGAATTTTTCAAAATGTGGAACCGCAACACTCTTCATACATCATTTAGTCTATGAAACGATAAATACTGACAATCACCCTTCACGAATTTACACAGAGCAGAGATTCCTGCTAAAATGTATTACTTACTGCGACCAATAAACCCATAAATCATAAACTTTGTGTGACATAGGAGCCACACATTTTGTATTTGTACCTGACAAATAACTCAAATTATCAATACTTATCATTTTTCTGTTGATTAACTGTCAGTACAGCGTCAGCACCGCTACCCGCACTGTTTTGTCATAGCCAAATAGCAACCTAATCAGTTGTTCTCAGATAACTAATCCCCCTTTCAGGGATTGGCGTACGTGGTGGATCTAATGACGTTCAACCTGCGTTTGACCCATTCTTGAGACAGCTGTTACCAGTAAATCTCTGGTCATCATCATCAGCAGCAGCAGAGACTCCAGTCTGCAGTATAGTTCTCTACACTTCAGTGTTAAACCATAGAATCACATTACAAAATTGCCAGATAAAGTTTCGCTTTCACTTCTCTCGCTCTCTCTTGCTAACCTCTCAGGCGTGCTTTCCATTTCTCTCTCTTTCTCTCTGGGGGGGAACAGAAATTACTTTTGTACGACAATATCACTAAATCAATTTCCATCCGTAATAGAGATGCCTGGTCACCCACGCTCAAAAAGGAGGGTCAGATGCTGTGCGCTGGCTGACATGCAGTCCATTCATGCAGACAAACTGCAGACGCAGGTTACACCCACATCATTCTGTCTGTCGTAATGGAGTATACTATTCATGTGAAATACTAAAAAATAAAGACAAAATAACTCGGCTTGGGACACACTGTGTCAGCAACATATTTAAACAGAGGCCTAAAAGTTAATTACATTTTAATAGGAAGAGCGATGTAAGCGACATCGTAGTGATATGATGGGAATAAGCCATTTCACTTAATCAATGAAAATAAAAAGGTTTAACGTGGACAAGTGAGATATCATTGAGTTTAATTGATTAAAAGTTCAACTAAACTGGTCTGCTCAACAGACGTTTTGAGGCCTAAATCTTTGTCAAACAATTTAAATAAAATAAATTACAGAACCATAAATCAAGTAAACATTATTCTTGATTTTTGTTGTCCTATTTTTTTCCTCAGTCTTTTTTTTGGTGACACGTTCCAGGCAGCTGTGCCTGGACCGTGAAGACAAATTCAAGTTAAACAAAAGCGCAATAAAACTGGATCACAACTTTCCTGTTGTAACCTGCTTATTACTGCCTAAAATTAATAGCTTGAGGGCTGAACCTAAGTGGAAGCATAAAATTCATCCACACCATTAACGTTATAAGCTCAGGTTTATGTTATAGAGTTAATGGCGTACCTGCTTAAGGAGGACGTTGTTCATGATGATCATGGGAGAGAGGCTAGAGTAGGAGCCTCCCACCACCGCCAGCTGAGAGGATTTGGGCCCCGGGCCACTGGTCTGCAGTCCCTGCTGTACAACAAGGCGCGGTGAATCCTCGGAGTCGGTGTTGTCCATTGTGCTCATGTGCTCCGAGCCTGCATCTATAGACAAGGAGGAAGTGTAAATGGGGTTCAATTTGGTGTTATCTTACAATCTAAGCACATAAAACTGTGGCAAGAGCAAGGTCGAACCTGAGAATCCAGAGTCTCTCTCTGAATCAGCCCGGGAGCCTCCAGACTTCATGATGCGTGGTCTGTTTGCTGCCCTTGAGTGACTATCTGCCTTCCTCTTGGTGCTCATCGTCTTTCCTGTTGTACGGACAATGTCCTTGCCTCGACAAGATCTCACAGCAACTACATCAGCAACGACAGAATATGGAGTTGTTACTTTTATATATATACATATGTAAATAAACACAAAAGGTGTTGGCTGAAACGTTCAGTTAGAGCTGGGCAGCATATCTATATCATGATATGGTAGTGTATGCTAGTTATTTCAATATTGTGATATAAACAAACATCTATTCCTGGTCTTACAGGCTGCATTAACATTACATGTTTTCCAGGTGAGTGTAATGATCAATGAAAGCCTATGTTATTACCTGTTTTGCCATCATTTTTCCACATTTATATTACCCTCCCCTAGTTTTGTACTATCAACTGAATAAAGAACTCTGACGTCTCCTCTGTCTGAGTTGAACACGTGCAATAACACGTTGGTCACTTTTGCAATGTAAATACTGTAAATCTACTGTTACGGCTATGTGCAATAATATGCTGATCACTGTAATCTCATCAATATACATATTGTATTTTATATTGTATTATCTTTTATATTTATATTGCATCTCTTTTTTATTGTATTGTCTTTTCATTAGCACCTATGAGATTGTCACAATCTAATTTCGTTGTACTAGATAATAACAATTAAGGGCTTGAATCTTGAAGCTATCAGTTACACACAAAATGTGTTCGAAGTAACGTTATCTACTGTATTAATTATTAACTTAACTAAAAAAATACAAAATACAAATGTTAATTTTGCATAACATGGAAAGGAATATAACATTTAATATGACCAGCCTAGCTAACAGTACTACCACAACTTGCACAATCTGTTTATATCATGTTTATAGCATATTTAGTATATTGTATATTGGTAGAATTTCAAAAAAAAAATATTTTTATTTTATTCTAACGTTTTTATCTATTCTTTTGTTATTATACTGTTTATTTGCACCAACAAAACCAAAGCAAATTCCTGGTGTATACTTCTTACACCTGGCAATAAACACGACTCTGATTCTGATACTGAACGCCTCATAGACGAACAACAACACAATACAAGCGAGCACGTTGGTTAGCTAGCTTCACGTTAACGTGTGAGCGTTAACCGACACAGTTGGAGCAAAAAACACAACAAAACGGTGGAGAAACACAGAACAATATACGTACTTTGACCTCGACGCTGATCCAATAACGGTGTCTTCAAAGCTGAGAGGTAAACAAGCCTGTAACCGTGTTGTTGTCTCGGTGTCTCCTCTCCTCTCGGTGTGTCGGTGTGTCGGTGTGGTGTCTCGGTGCTTGTTGCTGCTCAGATCAGACACGTTAAAGCAGGACTCGGTGTTCCTCCACGGTGAAACACACGAGACTCACCGCCCCTCCCCTGTGGATCAGTCACGTGTAGAGCACGGTGGCAACACACGTTAATCGTGAACCGTTTAATTGTCCTCCGTGAGCGTCAAAAATGGAAGGAAAGGCTACCGGCGGTGACCTTTCAGTTAACCTACCGACAATTGTTGCTAGGCAGTGAAAATACAACGGACAACGGTCTTAGTTACCAGCTACATCCATGGTTACCAGTAGTGATGTGTTGGTCAAGAACGAGCCGGTTCAAAGAGCCGGCTCTTGTAAGTAATAATCATAAATTGGATTTATATAGCGCCTTTCAGAAACCCAAGGACGCTTTACAAAATCATACTAATAAATAACACAGAGGAGAAACTATAGCTAAGTAATTAAAAGAGTGATGTGTAGGAAGAGTCAGCAGAGATCATAGGCCTTGATGAACAGGTGGTGTTTGAGGTGTTTGAAAGTGTCCTGGGATGAAGCATTTCTTATTTCAGGAGGGAGAGAGTTCCAGAGGGCGGGGGCCGCGACGCTGAAGGCTGTGTCGCCAAATGTTCTCAGCCAGGTGTGGGGGGTGGAGAGCAGACCAGTGTCGGAGGATCGTAGTTTCCGGGATGGAGTTAGGGGTGGAGAAGGTCAGTTAGGTACTGAGGGGCAAGGGCATGGAGGGGTTTGTATGTGAGAATGAGGAGTTTATAGTTGATGCGGGACTTGATTGTGTGATAAGTGAACGATAATGGTACGTGTCCACAGGATCCGTGCTTTCCTCTCTCCCCATTCATTATCTGTGTAAGCAGCCGCGCATTGCATACTGGTAACTTGGCGTCTCGATTCGAGAAACGGAGCGTCACGACGCTTGCTCCTCATTTGCATAAAGTTGGGGGCTAGTCTACTTTATGCAAATCACGGGGCGTCCAACGCGACTCGCCGCCTCTCGAAACTCCCGAGAACTCTATTAAAATAAACGTTGTCGATCCAAAATAAAGAGAGATTCAGCAGCTGCGCGGCTTATTTCTCGCCTCAAATGTTTTCAGAAACACATTTCAGTGAACTATTTTTGTGAAATAAGAGAAGAAAGTTTCCAAACGAGCCTCCATACTGGTTCTGGTTTGAAAGCTGGGAGCACCAGCCAATGGAGGGAAAGCGTTCGTCCAGTCAGGTGGGGACAGCCTTGTGTCTAGTGACCGCCCACCAAGCATCCAATGTTGGGAAGCATCGTATCCCCTCGCGATAAAAAATGCCCCTGTGGACACGTACCATGACTGTGACTGAATGTTGTGTTAATGACGTCCGTGCGACCAATCAGGTGATGACAGACAAGGATCATACCATCAAGCAGGGAGGGGCGGGAGTGTGTGGTGCGCTGACGGTCTACAGGTACAGAGCAGGAGGGAGAGGAGGAGAGAAAGAGAGAGGAGTGCGGTGCGCGAATAGCAGACAAGATGAGTGACAGTCGGAAACAAAGCAGCATGTAAAATGATGGTACTCAGGAAATTATAGGGTTTAGTATAATTATGTTGAATAATTTAAGTGAAATATGCGCACACATACTAATCAAAAATCAAAACAGCGCTAAATTTGGCTGAATTATAAAAGGCAGAAGTGGTAAAAACGAAGAGCCGTTTGGGAGCCGAAAGAGTCGGCTCTTCTTGGTGACCTGAGCCAAATGATCTGGCTCACTAAAAAGAGCCAGAATTCCCATCATTAGTTTCCAGACATTCTGTCCATATTTGGTAGTTAAGGGGCGTGGTCTTGTCTGGAGTACCGGAACGTCACATAGATTTCCAGGCTTCTGATTGGCCAACGCAGCCAAACAGCAGAAAAACGTGACTGCTGCCAAATGTGTGGCATGTATAAGGACATTGTGTTCGCATGTGCATTTAGTAGGAGGTGTAACGTTACAGTAGCTCTACAGTGTGCAGACATCTCATTGAGATTAAGTAAAAGTGCAAAAATATTAGCATATGAATATACAAAAAGTACCAAACATAAGAGTACACACATTATGCAGAATAATGTATATTGCTGGATTATACTTATTGATGCATTAATGTGTTCATCACTTTAATGTTGCAGCTGGTTAAGGTGGAGCTCATTTTAATGACTTTGTATACTGCTGGTTCTATAATCTATACTAATACATCATCATTTATTCGTTGATTATATTTTGTATTAATAATCTCAATCTGTAAAGAAACTAAAGTCATTAAATCAATGCAGTGGAGTGAAAAGTACAATATTTCCCTCTGAGATGTAGTGTAGTAGAAGTAGAAAGTATAAGAACATAGAAATAATCAAGTCAAGTACAAGTATCTCAAAATTGTACTTAAGTACAGTACTTAAGTAAATGTACTTAGTTACTTTCCACCACTGAGCACATGTTATACTGTTGTGTTTTTCTAAGCATTCTTTACTGCTCTTGTTGGAATAAAATAACTGTTGATTATTTAACTGCGTAAGTAGTAATGTGTTTTGGATACCTTCACTTTTTTTTGCATTAAATCATACCGGGATGTTTGCTGAAGTTGACTTGATGTGACACAGCCCTACCTGCATCTCAAGTGTACTGTCGTGGAAGTGACGTGGAATGTAATGTACTAATGTATTACATAAAAGCCTGGTTGGCCTGCAGCTAACCCTGAACAGAGCAAGTCTTCTCTGCAGCATGTAAACAGAACACTTGCCCCTCTGAACAAAACGTTCTCACGTGCAGGCATGCTGCTCTTAACTACATATAGGTTTACTCCTACAGCTTCTTTCCATGCTTGCATTAACAAAAACTGGAGGATGAGGTGGCAAGGTTTCTAATGGAAGTGCATGCCGAGGAATCCAACACAACCGTTACTAAATACTAATAACAGTATAAGAGACTAGGGTTATGACTGAAATTAATTTACCTACCATGTAATTATTGCTGACTTTTCGCCTCAAAGCGCCACATCCTGTCATGTGAAGCACCAACTGAGGAAGCTTTTCTCTTAAATCTAACCGCACATCTATTATCTCACATGTCTCTGAAAGGCTGTGAATGCAATACGAATCAATGGATAACAGTGTGCTTTGTGTTCAATGTGCTCACCACAGAGCCTTGTCAGAGAAAGAGCTCTCACAGTCCTCACATGTTACACATCCTAATGGTCTACCAATGCAAATGTAGATAACACAGAAGGCTCCTTGTGTTTGGACTGAATTTTTTATTCAATGAACTTATAAACACATTATTTCCCATAAGTAGCAAATAAGATTTTACAGAAAAGTCCCATACATGATGCTTTTATAAACAATTCTAACAGGAGTCACTCTGCAAAAGTTACAATGAACACGAAGCCATGGCGAAGGTTTCTGGCCTCTCTCTGTGAGTGTTGCCATCGATCTGATTGAATCGGTGAACACTTGAGGATGGACGGAGGCCTTAATCCTTCACCCCCTGGCGACTGATGAGCTTACAGCACTCCACCCATTATCTCTGGTCCATTCTGAATCGGTTGTATCCTATGTCTATTTTTAAAGCCTCCCACAAAACCAACAAGAAATGAAAACAGATCTGTTAAAAAACAGCAGTTAGAGCCGAAGGAGTTTTACGGATATGTTTGTTTGCTTTGATAATTAACCAAAAAAGAAAAGAATGTCATAGACAAGGTGGAAAGTGTCATGTTTGCATGGATGCACTGGACGAGGAAAGATATGTGTGGACAGAAGACACTCCAAAGTCACTCCTCCAAATTAAACTATGGATATCTGGACATGTGAATCAGTGAAGATCTATCTTGTTTTGAGGGAACTGGCACCTGAAAAGATAAAAATAAACGATTGAAGACAAATTGGTACGACCGTATGTCTATGAAATACATGTGTCCATCTTTTTAACCAACTTTGTTTGACTTCACCTCATTTGGATTTCAAATCTTCCAACCCAGCATGTGGCAGATCATTTGATATTGATAAACAACATTATTCATGAGCTATTATTCCATTTTGCTGGTCTTATTGCTGGATGTGCCCTTCCATCAACAGAATTGTGACTAGAGACACCAAATTGGAAGGGCTGGTTATTGAATATCATTATTTTGCTCTCAGTGTGACATCATGCCAAAGAAGAAATTGTTCAAATTCTTCATTCAAGCAGATCAAAACACTGGATAAACAATGGGAAGTACCTGTTTCCTGTTCTATAACTCTTACATAACACCTCTGAGTAGAAACAACAAACAAAACTACCATAATACGCCCCTTTTTGAGCAGAGATGTATTACTAGAATCTCTTCTTTTTATATCTTTATACAGATGTTTTGGGGTTGAATATTATCTACATTGTAATTGAGTTAAATTGCTATTTTCACTAAAAGACAAGCTTCCTGAATTTGTAAATTCTCAGCTATTTCCAAATTGCAAGTGGACTCAGGTTATGAGGTCCACTAACGTACTACAATGCAATCTCAGAACTACAAATCACCTAATCACTAATGATCATTTTGACACTTACATGGATGGATTACTGAACAGGCCTACAGGGCACAGGCCGAGGGGCCCATGGGGTCATAGGTCCCTTAAAGGTGCAGTGTGTAGGATTTGGCGACATCTAGCAGTGAGGTTGCAGATTGCAACCAACTGAAACTTCTCCCGTGTGCCAAGCGTGTAGGAGAACAAAAATGCGAATGGCACTATTTAGAGCCATTGTTTGGTTCGTCATGGTGCAAAGTCATGGTGCAGAATCAGCATTGTGCTTCACCAGACAACAGCCAGAACAAGATGGCCACACAGGTTCCTACAAAACCTACAGACCACCACCAAACATAACCTTAGTTTGGTCCAATGTCCGGCTTACAGCTGGGCTGATTCAGAAGATGGATGGATTCACACTCTGTTTAGGCTGTTGGATAAGACGTCCCCTCGTTCTCCTTCTTACCAAAAGAGATGGTGAAAGCCTATATTCACTGCTTCACACAGCTGACCTAGTTTTCACCTGATCGAGCACCTACTATCAAATCACCCGTTGTTCCCTGTTCCCCGAGAGGGAAAAGTTAATGCATGTGCTTCAATGACTGAGCCAGTAGTACATGATAGGTTCAAATGTTTTCAAGTCTGTCTTAAAACAGCACTCACATGCCCACTTGTACATTGAAAGCTAATTTGAGGCTTCAGCAGTTCGTGTTAGACAAATAAAATTAATATCTTTCCTTCCTGAGAAGGAGAAATAAAAGAGTTTCCTTTTTGTACTAAAAGGACTATAAGTCAAGGGATACCCAATTGATTCAACTAACTCGGACTGCTACATTCGCTCATCTCAGCCTCATATTAGCTTCAGCTAAACTTGCCATTTTGCACAAAAAGAGGATTATGGATTTGGTTCCCCACTGCGTACATTGGAATTGTTTTTAGGAGGGATCTTCTCAGGGCCAGTGTGGACAGGAGCAATGATTACAGTGCACACTGTTTCAGAGTGTCTGGACATGACGTGTTGTTTTGAGATAAACTTGAAAAAATCTGACCCTATCTGGTGATTTAGTATTGCCCTTCATTTTTTTTTTTTATAATAATATTTTTATTTAAGAAAAAGAATATTATTCACAGATATTTAAAACAGATCATTTTCACATTCTCCCACCCCCCACTGCCTAGACAACATAACATACAGTATCTACACAGGGAATGATGGTTCAAAATTAAGTAATAATATAAATAAATAAATAAATAAAAATAAAAAAATGAATAATAATAATGTAAATAACCAAAAGCTAAATAAAAAAATAGAAAAAACAGTATTGCACTTCTATAAAGTTCAGGAACTTGTGAGAGAGGTTAAAAAAAGAATGCAAAGAAAATCTATTTTCTGTCCCTACTGTGGATTAATCTCCTAAAGCCTTGGATATTTACAATTAAAATGAATGTAAATTAATTTCAGCTTTAGTTTTTTAACTTTAATATATCACAGACAAAAAAAGGAGACGACAGCATGAATTTCTGTCAACTCTTGTGACACTGAACCACAGAGTAGCACGAAGATTAAACATTAAACATTATAGCCTTTCCTACACAGTTCTCCAACAATGTATTTTGTATGTATATGTAGCTACATACTTCTGAGACATTATAGCTGGCCCTGACAGAAACAAACTAAAGTTAAATACAAAAACTAAAACTAAACCTTTCTGAAAAACTTAAACTAACCTTAAACTAGCAAACGCACTCTGAAAACGAACTAAAACTAAACTAAAAAATGAAATAAAAATAAACGAAACAAATAGAAAATTCCAAAATATTATAACCCTGCATTGTGCACTAATTCAAGATTGGTTACATAACAATTTCCCATGTTAAATAAAAGAGAAAGAAAGGGTGAGAGAGGCACAGAGAGATCACCTGTGACATATGCTGACCTTTTGACCTTTATGTGAAAAGAGTGAGCCCGCATACAAACAAAATACCAAACTCACTGCACATAAACCTCTCGGATGGGACTGTAAAATGATTGTCTGGGGCTTCAAATTTCATTGGAGTCTACCTCAAATAAAAGGCATTTTCATTTGTGCACAAGGTAGATTTGGCGGCTTTATGGATTCATCCCTTGGCCAACTCACATTCTGCCTGCTGCCGAATAGAAAATACATGAACATATTGGGGTGATGAAAAGGTTTATATATATATTGAGCCCCACCACCAATCTTACTGATCCCTTCATTTTATTTCCTTTCCTTTTGTCCTGGTTTTCTTTTTGTTATTTCTTTTGATGTGTGAATCTGATGATTTTCAGACTAAACTATTACACTGGCAGTCCTTGAAACTATCAGCGGCTTTGGATTATTGTGCTACAAACTCTCTGTGGCCTCACACAGAAGCTCATCATAAATAACTGGTGGATTACAGACCTGCCAAAGAGAGGAGCAACACAGCAGACAATATATTGTGATATTGTTTAATCCCATCTGTCCTTGGAAGTCTGACAGTATGGAGGAATCAGTGATGAATGTAGCCGTAAATGTCTGAACATTATGAAACTCTGTGTGTGTGTGTGTGTGTGTGTGTGTGTGTGTGTGTGTGTGTGTGTGTGTGTGCGTGTGCCGCAGGAGGGCAATCCATCTCTTACTTGCCACAGCCGGTTGCTGTCTTCTTGTGTTTCCTCCTTCGAGGTTTGTTCTTGATAGACTCGCTGATGCTGTGGAGGAAGAGCAAAGTGCAGTGAAGATATTGATGTGTTCAAGTCTGATAGATAAAATGTTCGTCTACTGACCTTTTATTATGCAGAAGGTTCTGGCGGGCTCTAAAACAGGAGGGAAAAAACACAAACAACTGGCAGTTAGCTGTGCTGCAACAATCTCCATTTGCATCTAGTGTCTATTAGAAAGAATTACCTGCATTCACATCTCTGATGCTCCACAAATGTGAGTTCCACATGGTGCATAGATGCCATGGGATGAATCCTCATCACCTGAGAAACAAAGGAAAACTGAATAAAGGGCCATATATTTAAAGGGGACCTATTATGCTTTTTCCCTTTCCTTTAGTGTGTTATATAGTTTTTTTGTGCATGTAAAAGGTCTGCAAAGTTACAAAGTCCAGGCCAAAGGGAGTCACTCTCCCCCACAGAAACACTGCTCCTGAAACGCCTCGATTAAAGTCCCGCCTTTTCTTCCATAACGTGGTGATGTCATCAAGTAACGCACTTTGCCTAGCGGCTAGTTTGACACATCCTTAAGCTGGGGACACACTAAGCCGACATCAAAGAACTAGCGGCGACCACCTGTTGAGTCGCCTCATGTTTGTTTTGGCCAAAAAGTTGCACGCAAACACACCACAGAGACTACCGCCGATGGCCAACTACCACGTACGTTCTGCACCTGCGTGAGATGAAATTACTCTCCACACCAGCAGGGTAGCGGTAGTCTGTATTCGTCACTCAAAAAGGGAAGACCGACGACGGTGGATATACAATCCGTTGTTATGATACGTACAAGAAATAAAGCGGCGTCTGACGACCATTTTCACACCACTCTCACTCACCACTTAGCTTCATTCCAGATGGCCGTTGTGAAAATATCTGTGTGTGTTGGAATGATCAGATGAGATGAGTTGTTGGCTTGTTTTTCTCACTTCCATTTTTTTTCTCGTGCACTAATTTGTTTAAGCTGAACAGCCAATCAGAATGACTTCTTTCACCGACCGGCGCCACCGCCGATTCAACATGGTGAATCGGCCAAAGAAACTCTGACACGGGCAGACTAAAGCCAACGATGCGGGACACACTAGGCCGACGAACGCTCACCGATGGCTCCAAGCTGTCCAATGGCCAACCGTCGGCTTGGTGTGTCAAGGCCTTTCAACAAAGCTAGTTAGAGTGGAGCTGGAACAGGGTCGGAAGAGTTTGGTTCGGTTGACCAATCACAACAGAGTGGGGCAGGAGCTCAAACAGTGCATTTCAGACAGAGGGTGAAAATAGGTGCTGCAGCAAAGTCGGTAGGGGAAAAGTAAAGTCTTTTTCAATATTAAAGCATGTAAACATGTTCTAGTAGAAACCCAAAATACAAGTATGCACCTGAAAATAAGCATAATAGGTCCCCTTTAATATAGAGAAAGTGCATTTTTAACATCTCCCTTTAGGTATTTCTGATAAATCATGTCTAATTAGAGATGTAGCTACACCTGCAGTGTGATGTTGCTTTCGAGGGTAGCCTGGCACTCCACCGTCTCGTCCCCGCAGCAACCGGAGCAGCGCCAAAGTGGGACGCAACCAGGCAAGTAGATGTACTCTACATCTCCAGGGTACTCCTGCTCCACATCCACCAACTGCTCCATGGGCCGACACATGCTCTTCGCCCACACCTCCTGGAACGCCATGACTACAAGACAAGTTGAGTCTTTAGATCATTTTGGGAGAGGTGGAAATGCCTTATTCGGTGGGACATCCCTTACCTCTTGAGTGACCCTCTTCTGGAGGGTGTGAAATCTGCCAAAGACATAAAAAGAATAAGAAATTGACATCTGCAGTGATTAACCCTTCAATTGCATTTGATAAAAGTATGAACATCAATGCCAAACATGATTGCAATGACACAGATCTGATAGGAGTGAGACATGATATTAGCAGTGGGTTCATTGTGCAGTTGCAGAGCTCCCTCTTGTGGCAGAGACAAAGGTGTGCACACACAATGATCCAGTGAAAACAATGATGCAGCATGGTTTCAGAAGTGCATACCGCTGTGCTGCTGTTTAAGCAGTAAGATGAGTCAGCCAACAACAAAAAACCCACTTGATTTCTCAATCTGATGTAATACTAGAGGGTTTATTATCACAAGAAGCAAAAACCTTCCGAGAATGCGAAGAATAACAGCAAAGAATAGTTACTGCCTTTACTCGTGGGAGTTTTACACACAATGAACATGGTTCAGACAAAGGCAGCACTGAAATGTATCATGACACAGCTTGAATTCTCACAACCCAGCCTCCAAACTCACAATGGCAATGTTTCTGATTTCCTGACGCCAAATTGAGCAGAAACACAAGGGCAAAGTTGATCTTGGCTCTCTTCTTCTTTTCAATATCAACAATGTCTCTCTGACTCCTCACCTCTCCTCTCTCCTGCTCTCCTCTCACTCTGTGAACATCGATGGGAACATTGTCTCCTAAATGTCACACACAGGGAAACGCTTCGTAGCTTAGACAACAGTAAGGTCTTATTGTGGGATTTTTTATGTTCGCTGGATGTGAGTTTGTACTTGTGCCAAAGGTTCTGTATATTGCTACATCCAACAATAGAAGCAGATGCATTACAACAGCTGTAATTAGAATAAAACATACTGACAAGCATAAACATTACAGTATGATTGAAGTGGCTTGATGTTGGACATGATGAGCTAAAAAACTAAAACTGGTAGTTAAAGTTAGACAAAACTAAAAAAGGAAAAATATGCAAAAGTTGTCCCTTCTCTCATTTTCCTTTTGCCTCTCTAATTATATAACTTACACTAAGCTTCCAAGCAAATGCAAGATGGTTATTACCATACTGAAGACACAGGCAAACCCAGGTTTAGGACATATTTTGGATACTACATCAACCAGTTAGGAAAGAGATGTCGTAATTCCCCCAGTTATTAAAGCTGCAGTGGGTAGAATTGGAGCAAATATGATTAAAAAAAGTTATTTTTATAAAACGGTCACTATATCCTGACAGTAGTGCATGAGACAGGTAATCTGGAAAGAAAAAAAAAAAAAAATCACGTGTCTCTGTGTCCTCCAGTGCTCCTAATGGCATCTGCAAGATTTCACAGACCGGAGGAAAACAACCAATCAGAGCTGAGCTGGAGCCTTGCCGTCTCTGAGCAGCTGTCAATCACTCAAAAACTCTGATCAAACAGTCAAACTAGGCAGCGCTGATTAAATATGAATCAATATTTTGATACTAATGCCTGTTTCTCGACTCAAATGTTTTCAGAAACATCTTGAATTTCCCTCGGGATCAATAAAGTTACTATCTATCTATCTATCTATCTATCTATCTTGTAGTGTACTGTTAAGCTGGAGCAAACTTTCTCATTTTACAGCTAAATAGTACAGTACGAGATGTTTCTGAAAACATTTGAGGCGAGAAATAGGCATTACAGTAACAGAATATGGATTCATATTTGATCAGCGCTGCCTAGTTTGACCATTTGATCGGACTTTGCGAGTGATTGACAGCTGCCTCCGTTGAATGAACAGCCAATCTCTCTCTCTGAAATGATCTGTGATTGGCTAAACTCTCCCGTCACGGGATAGATTTTCTAAAGCCTGAAAACAGAGCTATGAGGAGGTGCAGAAATCTAGTTTTCTCTCAGAATACTTGAATGACAATATGCTGAAAGGTTATTATGGATTTTTTGCCCAATGATGCCAAAAATATTCTGCCTACTGCAGGTTTAATGTGGTGTGTTTGTCCTGGTTCTGGAGGCTAAATCCACATGTTCCTCATATTAACAAGTGCTCCCTGACATTGTGCCCTACATGCAGGCACATTCACATTTCTAATCTCCCCCACATAAACTGCAACACATATTCACCGTGCGGTCGCTTCCCTGCTGGGTGATACTGAATGTATCTGTCTCGCCTGGGGTCGGATGTTGTTACACCAAGAGAGAGCACATCATGTGAGTAAGAGATGTGGAGGATTACACCCTCATCACACCACCATGGGAGCAGGACCTGCTGGAGCTGCAGAGTCAACCACAACCACAACTGCTGTTTCATGTCAGGCAGCATTACTCCAGATACAGTATGTAGCTCTGCACACCTCTCTATCTCTACCTGGATCAGTAACAGCTGCATCTGAGCTACCTGTGAACATGGCAATTCCCAAACCCCTAAATGCAGATATTATCTTCATGGTGGGGCCACAGCCAGTCAAAATACAGATGGTGTGTAAACAAACAGGCTGGAATGAAACAGATGTGTCCTCTCACACTGGATAAAGTCATGGAGCCATTTAAATGTGACTTGGTTTCACATAAGGTGATAATACGTCACATTTACAGTCAAGGAGAAAAGACAACCTTCTCTTAAAAACATGCAAAACATCACAGGATAAATTGAATTTCACATGAAATTAAATTTTGATAAATATAATAATGATAAATGTAAATATTTCACTAATCCTAAATGGCACATCTGTTCCCAACACACCTGAAACTTGCAAGAAAATTGCAATTCCCCATCTTAACAACAAAAAAAAAGCATCTTGCTCTTAGTTAACATTACACAAATGTATGTTTTGAAACGGTTTTGAGTTACCTGTGCAGGTGCCAGCTGCAGCAGAAAAACCGAGAAGAGATGCCAGATCCAGATGAAACTCTGCATAGCGCCAAACTTGGACTATAGTTACCTCAACCTCTCTCGTCTCCGGTCGGTCAGTGAAGACTGGAAAAGTCAAAATAGCAGCAGAGTCGTGAAGCTGCTGCTTTCTTTTTGATTGGCGCGCGTGCGCGAGCAGCTGGGGATGGAGAGCGCGCGCGCCAAACCCTTGAATACACATATTTACCAGAGTTACCATATATTATTCTCTTTCTCTCTATTATGTCTCAGATTAGACAATAATTAACAATTTATAGATACATAATCATCATAATAAGCATTATACCAGCCTAAACTATTATAAATTGTATATTATAAATAATAATTTGCACATATAAGGAAAGATAACAAATAGTCAATATGATTAAGTTAAATATGTAAGTAATGAATTGGTATTGTGATTAAGTTATATTATAAGTAATGAATTCTGGAATGATAACAGATTAAAGATTAAAGGTAATAATTATAGTTAGAATAATTATAAATAATAATAATTATAGTTAGACAAATTTAGGAAAATTTAATTAGAGTATATGTATGGCTCA